>JBBELK010001348.1:0-131424 GCA_037783545.1 Henricia sp. BOLD:AAB3569 | reverse complement strand
GCTGTTCCGATTCGGGTCGGAACAGCCTTTGTTTTCGTTACGATTTTTATTCCTTTTTTGTTTTTTGTTTTTTTTTTGTTTTTTTTTTTTAATTCTTTTACTTCTTCCACTTTTTTCAGACGCTATTTCGGACACTTGCACATTGATGATTGACTTCAAACTTCACATGGACATTGGTCACTATGTGAAGTTGTGCACAGTACTAATGACGTCATGATGACGTCATCACGTGTCAGATTAAAGGGGTATAAAGTTTAATAAATTAAATATTCAAAAATCAATAAAAATTCAACCGTTTGACCTACGATCTTGATTCCTTCGCCATATACGATGACTAACAAAAGTCTTTAAGATGCGCACACGCCTTGACCTTTGACCTCGTTTCCTATTGGTCAAACAGATTTTGCCTTGCCATTTGAAAGTGGTGCAAGATATTTGGACAAAGTCACTTGTGTTACACTTCGACTAGGGTGGGGTATCTAAAAAATATGTTGGTGACCTTTGACCTTGCTAACTTCCGGTCGAAACCGGAAGTGGCCCTTAGTTTGAAAGTGGTAAGAGGTATTGAGATGGGGTCAATGGTGTTATTACCAGAGGCCCTTAAGCTTTCCAAAAATATAAGTGATGACGTCATCGTACGAAATAGCGCCCTCTAGCGACAAGATGATTACGTAATTAAATATTCAAAAATCAATAAAAAATCAACTGTTTGACCTACGATCTTGATTCCTGTGGCATATACGATCACTAACAAATGTCTTTAAGATGCGCACAGGGCTTGACCTTTGACCTCGTTTCCTATTGGTCTAACAGATTTTGCCTTGCCATTTGAAAGTGGTACAAGATATCTGGATGTGGTCAACTGTATTACACTTGGACCTAGGGTGGTGTATCAAAAAAATATGGCGGTGACCTTTGACCTTGCTCACGTCCGGTTGAAACCGGAATTGGGCTATATAGACTGTGCACTACTAATAGGGAAACGCGAAATTGAGTATTTCACTTGTACACAGGCAACATGAAAATACGTATTTTGGTTGTACACAGGCAATGGCCCATTGACTGTGTACTTCGAGGAAACGGGATACTACGTATTTTGGTTGTACACAGGCAATGGCCCATTGACTGTGTACTTCGAGGGAACGGGATAATACGTATTTTGTTTGTACACAGGCAATGGCCTATTGACTGTGCACTGCGAGGAAACATGAAAATACGTATTTTGGTTGTACACAGGCAATGGCCCATTGACTGTGTACTTCGAGGAAACGGGATAATACGTATTTTGTTTGTACACAGGCAATGGCCTATTGACTGTGCACTGCGAGGAAACATGAAAATACGTATTTTGGTTGTACACAGGCGGTCCATTGACTGTGTACTTCGAGGAAACGGGATAATACGTCTTTTGTTCGTACACAGGCAATGGCCTATTGACTGTGCACTGCGAGGAAACTGGAGAATGATTATTTCGCGTATACACAGGCGTCTTATTGACAGTGCACTCCAAGGAAACAGGAACATTGCACATTGATGGTTGACTTCAAACTTCACATGGACATTGGTCACTATGTTAAGTTGTACACAGTACTAATGACGTCATGATGACGTCATCACGTGTCAGATTAAAGGGGCATGAAGTTTAATCAATTAAATATTCAAAAATCATTAAAAAATCAACCGTTTGACCTACGATCTTGATTCCTTCGCCATATACGATGACTAACAAGGGTCTTTGAGATGCGCACACCCCTTGACCTTGGACCTCGTTTCCTATTAGTCAAACAGATTTTGCCTTGCCATTTGAAAGTGGTACAAGATATCTGGATGTGGTCAACTGTATTACACTTGGACCTAGGGTGGTGTATCCAAAAAATATGGTCGTGACCTTTGACCTCGTTTCCTATTGGTCTAACAGATTTTGCCTTGCCATTTGAAAGTGGTACAAGATATCCGCATGTGGTCAACTGTATTACACTTGGACCTAGGGTGGTGTATCCAAAAAATATGGTCGTGACCTTTGACCTCGTTTCCTATTGGTCTAACAGATTTTGCCTTGCCATTTGAAAGTGGTACAATATATCTGCATGTGGTCAACTGTATTACAGTTGGACCTAGGGTGGTGTATCCAAAAAATATGGTCGTGACCTTTGACCTCGTTTCCTATTGGTCTAACAGATTTTGCCTTGCCATTTGAAAGGGGTACAATATATCACGATGGGGTCAACTGTGTTACACTTCGACTAGGGTGGGGTATCCAAACATATAGCAACACCTTTGACCTGTACATGTCAGATTAAAGGGGCATATAATAATATTCAATATTTAAAAATCGATAAAAACTCAACCGTTTGACCTACGATCGTGATTTCTTCATATACGATCACTTACAAAGGTCATCCTGAACACAATATATGTTTATAAAAAGGAGGGGAACAGCCATGTGTTCGTTGTCAAGAACGAACACAGGTCTAGTTCTCATTACCATTCTGAAATTCTGCACTCTCAATCCGTATATTTTCAAGGATATCATAAAGAAAATCCAATGTTTTTTTAAAATTATTTATCTGGTTAGATAAAGCAGTGCAGTGATTACACCAACCTTTTTGCTTCCATATTGAAATTGGAGATTGCAAATTTCCTGTTTTTTTCCCCATGGATAGTATTTCGGGGAGGTACTTTGTGATTGTTAGGTTACAACGAAATCCATTTTCTGCAAAAATCTGAACACCTTAAAATTACATTGTTTTCTTGTCTTTGACTAGTTATCAAGGCCAATGGTCTTCGTGAGCGGGATGGAGCGAGCGCCAGCGACCCATACTGTGTCGTGTCAATTGACCAACCCAGCCAGAAACACAAGACAAACATCATACGGAATACCATCAACCCATTTTGGGATGAGCACTTTCTCTTGTAAGTATATGACACGTGTGGTCTAGTGGGTACACAGCTGTGCTCTTGATCAAGATGTTGTGGGTTCGAATCCCACTAGTGTCAATGTGTTTGTGTCCATGGGAAGCTCACTTTGTCTCAATTGCCTTGTTATTCCGAACGCTATGGGAAGCTGTTAGGAGAATGCCACAATCCAAGTGCTGATAGGGTTGTGCGCCTTGGCCAGGTAGCCACCTTGCTGAAGTGCAATGGTTCAGGTGATTTTCTGATGGCAGCGGTAATAATGGCAACAGCGCCAGGAGTACCCTGTAGGGGGAATGCCACAATCTAACTGCTGATAGGGTTGTGCGCCTTGGCCAGGCAGTCACCTAGTAGAAGCAAAATGGTTCTGGTGATTCCCTGATGGCAGCGGTAATAATTGCAACAGCGCCAGGAGTACCCTGTAGGGGGAATGCCACAATCTAACTGCTAGGGTTGTGCGCCTTGGCCAAGCAGCCACCTAGTTGAAGTGAAATGGTTCTGGTGATTCCCTGATGGCAGCAGTAATAATGGCAACAGTGCCACGAGTACCCTGTAGGGGGAATGCCACAATCTAACTGCTGATAGGGTTGTGTGCCTTGGCCAGGTAGCCACCTAGTTGAAGCGAAATGGTTCTGGTGATTCCCTGATGGCAGCGGTAATAATGGCAACAGCGCCAGGAGTACCCTGTAGGGGGAATGCCACAATCTAACTGCTGATAGGGTTGTGTGCCCTGGCCAGACAGCCACCTAGTTGAAGTGAAATGGTTCTGGTGATTCCCTGATGGCAGTGGTAATAATGGCAACAGTGCCAGGAGTACCCTGTAGGGTAAACATGTGCGCTATACATAACAAGAATCCACCATTATTATCATACATGTATTGAGCATGTATTGAATTTGTGGTATTGAAACCAAGGATTGCTTAAAAGTGCCTGAGGCACTGTAGCTCATAAGCCTGAAGAAACCTGTGAAGAGAAGACGATGAAGAAATGCTCAGTTTTAGAGGTGGAAGGAAAACCTCTATACAATTCTGTATAGGGGGAAACCCATGGAATCAAGCAGGGACTGAGAACCCAATCCACATACTGACCCGGACGGGATTCGAACCAGGGGCACAGAGATTTGCTGTTTAACCCTTGTTCATATATCATCTATTTGTTCGTAGTGAGCTGAATAATTACTCCAATGAGCTGAGGTTTGAAGTCTACGACCGGGACAGGACGCTTAGAGGTAACGTACCAAACTCAAAATGCTAATTAACTAAATCTGCTAAGCTGTACATTAAGTCACCATTCAAATTGTATTGCCATACACCCTGCTTTTTAAGGGATCCTCGCTAAATTTAACAAGAATTTGTTTTTGGTTTTTGGTTCTGCAAAAGTAGGTAGGTAGGTAAGTCGTCTATAGTCCATCCTACACCGTGTTTACACTGGTCCCGAGCTCGGGATCAAGATTGATCCCCTGATAAGAATGCGTCGGTGTTAACCGCAATGATCCTGAGTGCCGCGTTTACATTCTGTAGTTGATCTCAAGCGCGGTGCCAGAAGTTGCAGTCAAAGGTCATGCTCTGTGTGTGCATGTACTGATCAATGTGTGCATGGGTTGTGCATGTACAGTGTACAAGGCCACTTGAATTTCGCGGGCTTTTCCCCCGCTACGGCTGTGGAGCGGATGTGGCAGGTTGCGGTAAAGATTAATTGCTTATCTAACCGCAAACTGATCCCGAGCTCGGGATCGAACCCTCCGCCAACGCGAGACCGAAATCTCGGGGTCTGATCCGGGGCCAATTTGGTTCCGAGAGCGTTTACACTCAGTTTGTGATCCGGGGCTGATCCCGAGCTTGGTGTTCGACCCCGAGCTTGGTGTTCGACCCCGAGCTCGGTATCCGACCCCGAACTCGGTATCAAGTGTAAACAGGGTGCTAGCTCATACGGCCGGTACTCATCCCCGGTTTCCGTGGCATAGAGTGACTAGGAGCATTGCTACTCCTCCTGGATGGGATGCCAGTCCATCGCAGGTCTACCCCCAGCAACTAGTTGGGTTTCCCCAACCGTATTTGCTGGTACCCATTTATACACCTGGGTGGAGAGAGACAACATAGACTGAAGTGTCTTGTCCAACGCGGTGCAATGACCAGGTTTCGAACCATTGACTTCTTGACCGAAAACCCAACATGCTATCCACTAGACCACCACGTCTCCCTAAAAGTCGTTTTGGCCAAATCTGTTAAAATCCTAGCTCAATTAATATGATAATATTCTTACATGTAGATTTTGTTTTTTATTGAACCGCACTCTCTAAAGGCATTCAGTTTGTGAATCGAAGTAAGTATATTTTTTCTCTTCCAAAAAAGAAACTTGACATGGGTTTTATGAGTTTACTGAGAGATTCGAACATTACAGTACGACTTAAATACTTTAACAGGATCGCTGTACAAATGTCAGAGACACCACAAAATGTACTTCTGTTACAGTTCGTGAAAACTGCACAGTGGGGGACACAAGTGGGGGACACGAGTGAGCGTGCGCACTCCAGACACTAGACTCAAAACGCATGAATTTATATTTCCACGAACTTACACCAAAGAAAACGTTGAATTTATTCGAAAAATAGCTTTGAAAATGCTTGACACGAATGATATCAGGGTAATTCCCAAAATTAGGGGTCCAAAATGTTTTGTGTCCCAGTTACGTACGACACTCTCTGCTTCAAAAATCACCACTTATGACCACAAATTCTCAGTAATGGACTGTGGCCTGTGATTATAGGGGGCAGCATCATTTTCTTGAATATTTTGTTCTCTGATTCCTGAAAAATATTCAAAACAAAAGACCATAAAGGCTTATAATTTGTTCCATGGTATTGAATTTTGTGTCCCGGGTTACCTACGCCAATGAAAATTGGCTGTAGAATGAGTTTGCATTAACCTTGGTGCCATATCTACACACAAACATTAAATTTAAGTAGCATTTGTTGAAATAAAAATAATAATGTTTTACTGGGAAACCACTTTCAATCACTAAAAACACTTGGAAATCTTAAAAAGCATGTCACACTTTTGGACCCCTAATTTTGGGAATTACCCATCATCCATATACTTGAAGAATATAGTAAAATTTTGACCGAAACACTCCCCAATTTGTTAATTTACGATAGGTGTGAGTTCGTGAAAACAAAAATGTTGGGTGTCAGTTCGTAAAAACACAATTGACGTGCTGACGTCATTTTGTAACCGAGACAAACACTAAAGTGCCATTGCGTGTCAGTTCGTGGTGTCACCGACGAAATGTCAGACAGAATCACCCGTGAACCGACAACATACACATACAATCCTAGTAAAGACAAGTGAACAGCCTAAAATGTCGGTATCTTATTTTCACCTTTGTCAAGTTTCATGTTTTGGAAGAGTATGTGGAGCAGATCTACTGCAAAATTTGAGTGTTTTCAAAATTTACTTCTTTGTATTTTTTCAATTGTCAATCTTTCACTATCTTCGTATCCAGTGTTAACAAGTTTTATACTACTAACAATAAACTGGGGATATTGATGGGATTAAATTTTGGACACGGTGTGTCTGTCATGAAGATACAATTGGGTCATTCCATGTCAATTCAACAAGCTTTTGGACCTGACCATCACAGATTGAAATGAAATTTGGTGTGCTGATTGGACTCCTTGAGAAATTAACCCGAGAACTAAAATTTTATGTCATTTGGTCAATTAATTTTTGAGATACGGGTCAACGAACTTTGACTAATTAGCATGATTTGCTATGTTTGGACAGTTATATCTCTAAAAGTAATGGACCTAGAGAGATAAACTTTACATGTAATTGTGTGTGTACATGTTATTTACATGGTATTTACATGTTACTTACATGTACATGTTAGCCAATATTAAAATTATCATAACTCAAAAACTGTAAGAGTGCACATCCCAAATCATTCTGGAAATGTTCCTTACATCTTAAGCTAACAAATAAAAAAAAATTACGCATTTTGACAAATACGCATTTTTGCAAAGGTTAAAAATTTACATAACTTTTTTGTGGTACGAGATACAATTTTGGTGTTACTTTATAAAATGAAGGCCATTTCAAGAGCTTTAAAATGATGTAAAGTTTAACTCTCTAGGTCCATTACTTTTAGAGATATACATGTAACTGTCCAAACATAGCAAATCATGCTAATTAGTCAAAGTTCGTTGACCCGTATCTCAACAATTAATTGACCAAATGATATAAAATTATAGTTCTCGGGGTTTCTCAAGAAGTCCAATCAGCACACCAAATTTCATTTCAATCTGTGAGGGTCAGGTCCAAAAGCTCGTTGAATTGACATGGAATGACCTAATTGTCTAATCATATACAAAATCATTCAAGCGGAATGCATACCCTCAATAAAATATCTGCATACACCCCACAATGCATAGTTCCGACCTGTCAATCAAGGCGAACCCGCCGACCAATCACAACAGAGCTAGCAGACGGCGCCCACAAAGGTCAAAGTGATGCAATCATCACAAACAATCACGCGTTTTTCTGCCCATACAGTTTGTATGTTGTATGCGCTAGTGACCGAGTGAATTTTGGTTTTAATGTCGGGCGATTCGCTGTTCAAAGGTAGGAAAGTGCATTTTTATGAAATATATGTCATCCCTGCATTACTAGCCCTTCGCTCAGTGTGTGCTACGGTAACTGTCGACCCTAAAACATAAATACCTTTGACTTTTCTCCAATGAATCTGTGCTTTCCATGCCGAGTCCCGTTGCTTTGTACGTACATGTCGCCATTTTTTTGCGATGGCTTGTGAGCACATAGCAACAATATCTAAGGGGCGGGGTTAACTGGGCAATCTCGGAACTATGCATTGCGAGTAGTGTACATAGACCATTTGAACAAAATCGGCATAGACCGTTTGCGGTTGAACTGATATCAGACTGCTTTTAATACAGTTCCTCAACATGTCTATTTCCCCAAACTGAAATAATGTCTTAAACGAGATGCCCCTTATTCTGTTTTGGGCGGTCGCTGCTCGCTAGCGACTGCCCTGTGCACTAAAGTGTTAAGACATGATTGAACCGTCATCCCGTGTGAGCAGGGTATATTTTCTCACACTGTTGTACCTATAGTAGGGGGTGATGTTAGTACCAACTTCTTTATATACCCCTCTTAGAATATGGAGATGTTCAATATGAACGAGAAAATACCAATGAAAAACTGTTTAGTCAAGCCTAACGCCCCTCTACATATCACCTGAAGTTTGCACCTCCCATTCCCAAAATGAGCGTTTTTTTAATTCAAAATCGCCTCACAATATTGGTAAAGACCTGGAATACAGTAAAGAAACTTAATATCAATGATATTAAATTTATTAGAGACAAATGATAATACACATCATGCACACCATATAGGCAACTTTCAAACAGTACATATATGTACAGGGGGGTTGTAACGATACCACGGGCCAAATGTTGGTGTTTCCAGATTCAGGTAAGCCGAGACCATAATATTAGGGGTGTACTGATTTGATACAATAACTTTTGCAAAATAACACCACCCCCTACCTATAAACTGTATCAAATAGCTGCCATCTTGTAGGGCAGTTTCCTTGTTCCTTGAGGACATGCATGATTGCACATTTTGTGCTTACATTGTTGACCAATTCAAACAACAAAAGTTGCACTCCAAGATGGCGGATATATGTAATACGGTGTATTTGCATGATGACACTTTTGTCCTTCACTCTTTCAAACCAGCTATTTTTCTCTTGTGTTATTGTCTATGGCAGTGCCCTGTTGTAATGTAAAACAAAACCTGTCCGACATGTACTTTTAATCTTGAATAACCTTGTCATTTTCAAACGGATTTAAACAAAAATTTCACATCATGTAAACAAGACATGACAAATTTAACTGAGTGAGTTTCATCACTTTTGTAAAAGAAGGGGAGATTTCTTAGCCATACAAAAAAAAAAGTCAATTTCAGAATTCGCCACTTTCGACTTCAATGTCAGTACATCGCTGGAGACGGTGGTGGAATGTGTGCTGCAGCCGAAAGCTTATGAAGAAAGGCAGGATTATTCCAAATGTTATTGCAAACCATCTTGACCGCTTTGAGCATTTCATCAGGAGGTGCAAAGGGACCTTGGACATAGACAGTTTACTTGAAATTGGCGGATGCCAAGTCGAAAGTGGCAAATTCTGAAATTTAGGGTGTTTTCTTTTCGTATAGCCATTAAATCTCACCCTCTTGGACAAAACTGATAAAACTCACTCAGTTAAATTCGTCAGGCCTTGTTTACATGATGTGAAATTTTGGTTTAAATCTGTTGGAAAATGACAAGGTTATTCAAGATTAAAAGTAGGACAGGTTTTTTGACACGTAGCATACGGTCGAACCATTAACACAACAATGTGTTTATAAAGAAAAATATTAGATTTAGATTCTTTGTTAATTGTCTTTATTCCTGATAATACAAGGTTCCTGTTATAACAAGGTAATCTGCAAAGTCCCAAGGACCTCTTATTAACGACGCTTGAATGTACATGTATAATTTACCAAGAAAACCAAATTTGCCAAATTTATCCAACTTTTCGTACCAATACACAAACATGAGCATTTTGTACACTGGTATAAATCATATAAGGGCCCTTTTTCAAATCTCGGCTTCGTCTCCGTCTCCGGCTCCGTCTCCATTCCGCCATCTTGAAGCCGCATACCAAACTTCGGCTCGGCTTCAGGCTTCATTTTAAGGCTTCGTTTTGGCCCAAATGAGGCTCCAAAACGAAGTCAACTAAAGAGGTGACTTCGGCCGGCTTTGTAACATCATGAACTGGAAAATCACGTGACAGCAACAAAAACTTTGTGAACTTTTGCAAGTTTGCTAAACTTTGCCCCAGACAAAACTCGTCTGCTAGCGCTTAAAAAAAGCCGGAAAAAAAGAGTGGTAGGCCTACTAGGCCCGACGAGTGTTCCAAAACGGTTTTTGGTCGGAGGCGGTTGGAGCCGGAGCCGCATGAAGCCGGAGCCTGAAAATGGAGTCAAGATTTGGAAAAGGGCCAAGGATGACTCTTGATGTAAATTGCCAGCCCATGACCTTTGACCTTCCCAGCATGCAGTAGTTAGTCACATGGTCTATTTTAAGCCGCACAGCGCTGCCCCATACCTCATGTTGGAAATATTCCACCAATGTACTGATTGGTGACGAAATATGTGAACTCGATTTAACACCGGCTTTAAGAAGGGAGAAACATGCACATGCACATGTACAAGGAGATTATGATGTTGTGTGCAGCCTACAATGTACATGTACTATAAGTGTGCTAGTAGTATTTTGACGTGCATTGCTTCGAGAAAAAGTGGAGTGGGGAAATGTAAGGCCTGTCCGCATTGGACTTTTGTTTTGGGAAAACTTACCGAGACGATGGGTACTTTTCCATTTTAAAGGCAGTATACATGATTGGTATCTCGAAAATCAGAAATGTTCACAGATTTACGCCTAACTTACACAATATAAACATGATGATGACCGTAAAAAACTTCCCCTGAAATGGTTTTGTCTGAAGTGCTATAGTCTTTGAGAAATGAGTATAACAATTATTTTTCATCTCATGAGACGAAAATTCAATTCGCCCCAAAACCATTAGTAAAACAAATAGTTTTCGTCTCATGAGACGAAAATTCAATTCGTCCCAAAACCATTTCGCCCGAGTGCCATTTCGCCCCCAGACCACTTCGCCCGAGTGCCATTTCGCCCCAAATCACTTTGTCCAAACACTTCGTCCCAATCATTTATACTATCTTTAAGTCCAATGCGGTCACACATTAGTGGTCACACATTAGTGGTCACACATGAGTGGTATGGCAAGGTCTATTTGGGACACTCCATGGTACATCACATTTACCATTTCACTTGAACTTTAAGATGTCGAAACAGCATTATAGTGACAATTTTGATCTTTCTCCAGACGAATTCCTTGGGGAAGCCGTGATCTGTCTGGACTCGTTGGAGCGCAACCCGAGTAGTCGTCAAATTATCCCGTTACAAGGACGACTGAGCGAGAGTGATAATATCAAGGGATCACTCACCGTGGAGGTAGGTCCCAGACATTTTTACAGTTCTACAGAGAGTAGTATTTTTCAAGACCCCCTCCCTCCCCCGAAATACTACTTATCAACATTTTTTCGTCACTACCATGAAATGCCAACATATAACAGTGCATGTAGAGTCGTAAGTGGCCCCCCTTCCCCCTTCCTAAGCTTTGTAGAACCTGAAAATGTTCACAACTTTTGGAGGGCCCCTAACGAACGTTGAAACATTGCTGGGACATCACAGGCCATAAATTACAGCCTTAGAAATCCATGCTATGTTTATGTTCACAAGTCATTAGTCCATTTAATACCATGAGGTCATGCCTCGGCTGGGGGTAAGAAATTTCATCGCTTCTGCTGTCGGAAGACGGAATACATCTTGGCTTATCTTAGATAAGGATGGCTCTCACGCAGTCAAACTTGCTGGGAATTTGCTGTCTAGCATCTTGGTAGCTTAAATCTTAGGCCTTAATGACTTCAGAGGCATTTGCTTGTAAGAACCGAAACAATGCAGTCTGAACAAGTAATTCTGCATACTCTACCGTCGAGGAAAAATGGCTCGTCGATTCAGGTACCGTATAGTACCGGTTATATTAGCCAAAAGCCCAAATGATATATTTAAAAAAATATATTACACTACAATAAGTTAGGGATATTGGTGTGGTTCAATTTTGGATTTGTTTTTTTTACTTCAAATGACTGTTTTCACCTATTCCTGTGACAAGGTGTGTCTGTCATGCAGATACAATTGTCTAATCATATACAAAATAATTCAAGCGAAATGTATACCTCATTAAAATATCTGTGTACACCCCACAATATCCCTAACTTAATAAGTAGTGTAATAAAACATTAACACTTTGTGGTACATGTAAATTTATACATTTGTTCTTAAAGGAAGGGACAACCAAATTTGTCGATAACTTCAAACTTAATCAAAAATATTACCAATGTATTGCCCGGTGCATAAACCTTCATAAGAATAAGAGAATCTTGTTTTCAACGTCGGCAACCCAATTATTTTTGATGATAAACTCTGCAACTACATGTATGTGCTGCGCCATATTTGAAATTTTGAAAGGGATGACGTCGTCAACCATGCAACCAGTGAAGTACATGTATGTACAAATCTGTTGTGTCCTGACTCATGCCCTCTCAAGACCGAGTGCCAAACTGCAAAAGATGGCGACTTACATGAAGCGTACAGAGTTATGCAACCCTTTGCAAGTGTTGTCCCTTCCTTTAAAATTTAAAGGGGCTATGTCACGGTTTGCGCATGCGCCAAATCCTTCCATATATTGACATACGTGCGGGCTCAGATGAATGTAGTGCAATTCCGTTTAATACACAACGCCATTGGTGCGTGTGCTATAGTTGTGTACATCGTGTACTTAGCACGTGCCGCATGGGCGGTGTGTTCGTTTATGAGTGTTTACAAAACGCAGAATTCAACTACATTGTACATCGTGTGCGCGCATTTGTTCGATTTGCGCGATCAATGTCTGGAAAAACAAAATCGTACAGCGGTGGCGGCCACTGTGTCTTTCCAAGGACAGAAGGTACACGTATGTATGCTGTAAAATTGCTGTCGGGACCAAATAAGCATGTAAGTTTTGATGGAAAACAAGGTTAAACAAATTCCTGTATCCAACCATGTCATTCATATCATTCGATGCCGTTTCTGTCATGTTTTGCCAAGTTTTTTGAAGGGATGAAAAAACTCTCTTATTAACGACGGCCGCACACACCGTGATGTCGATGTTTGGCGGCTTAAAAATACGGCAAACAGTGCGATTCCAAGTAAAAAGTAATGCATCAGGACATCCTAAACGTTGACAAGTACACCACTGCCAAAATTACTAAAGAATTATAAGGGATGGCAAAGATTGAATAGGATATGCAAAACCCGGCGACAAAACTTAAAAAAGTTAGCCACACTTTTTCAAGTTTTGCTGCGCATGCGCAAACCGTGACATAGCCCCTTTAAGCACAACATTCATGTACTTTATGTATATCATTTTTACATACATTTTGTTCTAATATTTCGCTTATTTTCACCTACTACTCGTACCAGACTGAATCAAAACCCCATAACCCCAATTCCATTATATTCCAGTTTGTATTCTCATTGTCACCGGATGAAACGGAGACGGAAATGTTAACTAGGGTGAGGCTATCATGCTTGGCATTCCTTCACTACGGTAGAAAGACGACATTAGAATATGCAGTCATGTTAATGTCATTCACAGATGTGTAGAAAGCCATGCATTCGCAATATTTACTGCTAGAACTAGTGACGGCCAATTTTAGCAGGGCGCCCTGTAAATTTTGCATTTAAATCTTTCAACAAAAGTAACATTAATGTTAGATTCCAGCCCAAGGGCCAATTTTATGGCGCTGCATGCCAACAGGGGATACTGTTAAGTAGATTTGCAGACATTCACTACAGGGGGTACATGTACATGTAGGTCCTTTTGTTTTTAGACTTATTTCAAATCTGAGATCGCGTATACTTCACCAATTGTATAAGGGTCATTCCCAAAATTAGGGGTCCAAAATTTTTGGTGTCCCAATTACGTACGACACCCTCTGCTTCAAAAAACACCCCTCCTGATCACAAATTCTCAGTAATGGGGGCAGCATAATTTTCTTAAATATTTTGTTCCCTGATTCCTGAAAAATATTTAAAACAAAAGACCCTAAAAGCTTATAATTTGTTCCATGGTATTAGATACGTGGGGTACCGTGGCCGAGCAGTTTAGGTCATTGACTCGCAATCATAGGTGAAAACTTGGGGTTGCAGGTTCGAACCTCCCCACGGCTATGGTACCTAGCTGTGCCCTTGGGCAAGGCACTCAACCACACTTGCTCCATCCTTCGGAAGGGATGTAAAGCCGTTGGTCCAGTGCGTTAGGTAATGGAAATGCACTCTAAAGATCCCAGAGCATTCTTTCGTAAAGAGCAAGGGGGATCATCCCCGGTGTCTCTGGCCATTTCTAATTCTAATGAGAATTCTTCATGGGTTTCCTCACGCTTGCGAGTGACAGTGCAATGAGCACTATTGAGGAATCCTTGGTATGAATACCAGAAAGAAATAATAATAATAGGAGTTTGGTGTCCCGGGTTACCTAAGCCAATGAAAATTGGCCGTAGAATGAGTTTGCATTAACCTTGGTGCCATATTTACACACAAACATTAAATTTAAGTGGCATTTGTTGAAATAAAAATTATTATTATCTACTGGGAAACCAATTTCAATCACTAAAAACACTTGGAAATCTTAAAAAGCATGTCACACTTTTGGACCCCTAATTTTGGGAATGACCCATAATGTACCAGTTATGCATAACTGGTACATTATACACGAAGTCAGACTTGTAATAAGTCTAAAAACGACAGGACCTACCCTCGTAGTGGATGTCTGCAAATGTTCTTACCGGTTCCCCATGCTGCCAAGCACAAACATTTGCTTAGCACAGAATTTCTTTGCTTTATAAAATGGGTTACCAGCAAGAATTTGTATGTCATTGTCAAATTGTGTTTTTCAGAAACGTTACCAGAATATTAGTTTAACACATCACATAAGATTTTGGCCGACAACCTGTTTTTGCAATACAAGACAAATGAATTCTGTGCTAAGCAAATTTTTGTGCTGAACAATGCCATGAAAATGGCCGCTGTTTGGGAAGTTTCTTACATTTTGTGGAATATGTGATAACTATAGACCCATTACACGACGACTATCTTGGGGGCGAGTGCTTTATCCCTATGGTTCAGGCTTAATTAAACACTTCATGTTTCCATTGTTGCATCATTTAAATAAGAAACCTGTCCCCAATATGGCCACTGGTGCTATGGGTCTATACAAGTCACATTATGGTGAGGGTTTTCTATATGCATCTATCTGAATTCTTAGGGAAAGTATGGTACATATGGGCCACTGACCTATACAATATGTACAATGGATTGGCTCTGCAGCTCCCTGAGCAGCGATTCGCCATCTTGTTTTTAAGGCACAACTGACAACAATGCCTGTCTTAGATTGGTTATGAATACATACATGTGCCACTTTTATTATGAGTACATGTATTAAGTGGGTATGAGCAATCTCGTGAACCAGGGACCAGTCTAGGCAAAACATTGTTGTCTGTGTCAAGATGGCCGATTTATGGCATCACAGTCAGTCACTGCTGCATGGTCAATCCATTGTATGGAGGTCAGTGATGTGGCCATTGGTTTCGTGTAAGGTTGCTGGTTTACAGTACTCGCAATAAGTTAGGGATATTGTGGGTGTATGCAGATATTTTATTGAGGGTATATATGCATTCCGCTTGAATGATTTTGTATATGATTAGACAATTGTATCTGCATGACAGACACACCTTGTCACAGGAATAGGTGAAAACAGTCATTTGAAAAAAAGAAAAATTCCAAAGTTGAACCACACCGATATCCCTAACTTATTGTAAGTAGTGTAGTTTGTAATTCTTGGTAATGGGAATTTGAAGTCTTGGGACTAATTTCATGAAGCTTAGCATATTGCTTAGCTCGGAAAACTTCTGAAAGAAACAGATTACCAACCAAAATCCTGGTACTCTTTGCTAAGCAATATTTTCTGCAAAACGGCAGCACATATAATTTGGCCCCGACTTATTCAGTTTTGGTGTAGGGTGATCACCTCTGATATAGAGCCTTTGCACGTCGGCCATGACGGGGAACAGTCATATTGTCACTGTGCATTATGCATGAGTAGGTGCTTTGTGGATCTATTGTCACATCATTTAAATATGAAAACTTGCCCTCTGTCATGGCCACTGTTGCAAATGGTCTATTGAAAGACAATACCATTGTCAACTATGATGTCAGAACGACTTAAATGTATCAGTGATATCGGAATATACATGGTTTGAGGGAAACAGTGAAAAGTAATGAACCCAAGGCATTGCATGATTGGGACTATCTCCTGAGGTGCAGTTGAGGGAGAGACATTACTAAAATAGCAGCCAATACGCTGTTACTTAAAGGGACACACCGGCTTTGTTGGGCTATTTTGGGCTCGAAATAGACCCATACATTATTCTGAAGCGCTTTCCAGAGTAAATTAGATATATCTTGAAATTTGGCCGTTTGTGAGCATTTTTCAAAAATTCAAGGTCACGTGACTTTTCGGAACCAAGTCACATGGTCTTGCGAGTTAGTTTTGTGTCCAGCCGCATGAATGTTTTCTAGGCTGCAGAACTGCACCAAATTCAACTCTGATTTACCCCCAATATTTATAAGATATTGACAAAAGAGAGACTATTTATACAGGTATGAAACAAAGTTGAACATATGTATGAAAATTCGAACATAAATGTTTGTTTCGAGAGTCCAGAGAACGGGAGCGAGCGCGTGCTACGGCAGGCTACCGTGGAGTGTAGGATATTTGCCCCGCACATCATGGCCTGAGTCCACACACGGCCGGGTGTGTTGCTCCCATGTACGTTTGTGAAGACAAAACATGATGCCAACTCCCGGCAAAAGAAAACAGAAATTCCTATTCGGTCGTCCGGTCTGTCCAGTGAAATCGAGAGCAGAAAATTGGAGATATCCTGAGTAGGAGAAGAGCGAATCGTTTGTGACAAAGTCGTGAGGCTCGCGCGTAGTTGCAACGGCTGGTAAAGCATATAACCTTTGACCTTTTTGTTAATTTTGCACTTCTTTAGTAAATTACAGGATATTTTGATGATATTTTTTCACAACGACCATCAAAAAAGTATTGTCAATGCTGCTACATCACTAAATCATGTAAACAGTAGGCCGGTGTGTACCTCTTTCTCATTGCTCAAGATTGCACCCTAAATATAGACATTTGTCTACAATGGCTACTTGCAACTAGATCCAGGGCTTCATTTAGACAACAAATCTGTATATTGCAATGATTTGTCTAGTAAATAGTTTATATTTTCTTTTGTACCCAACCCCGTCCCGACCCTTAATTTGTATTTTGTTCAGTTTGTGTTTTGCCCCCAAGAATTGTCTCCAGAACCATCGCCAAGAGAGAGGGTGAGATTCTAGTTTAGATGCCAAAATCATCAATTAAAACCACAATTTAAATTTGATCTTATTCCGTGCATGTAGCAGTCTGCCACCAAACCATACAGCAAGCTCACACCATATGACAGACGCCTCATATATTTTTTTAGGACGTCGATGCTAAAAACATGTTATGTAGCAAAAGAGCCGGAGGGTACGGAGGGTACCCCCTTCCGTTGTTCCACATTGTCTCAAACATCCAAAGAATTTTAAGCAAAATCCTTTAAGATTGTTGAGTTAACAAAATGCAAGAGTGCTTTGAGGTATTTGAGCAGTAGGGTTGGGGGTGTATTTCTGGTTGGGATGCCGACAGTTTAAAGGGCTCCTTATTTAGGATTTTTATCAATGAAATCTAAGCTTTAAAACCACTCTACTCAGTTAAAGTCATAACAATCCTATTTGGAGCTTGCTTTGGGGGTTAAAACAAAGGTTTTTAGTTTTTATGCTAATGAAAATATGCATATTCATGACCAAGGTCACGATGTCACAAGAGGCAAACACAGGAAAATCACATTCAACTGTGCACAAAAGATTCCACTTTTTTCTCAATTTTCCTGAAACTTTTGTAATCCATGGCTGTTTGAGTTTGTTTTCCATGTTGCCTGCTGTAAGCCATGACAAAACTGGGGGTAGAAACTGCAGCAATTTGGCACAAGTCCAACTTGAAGTCTTATGTTTTTTCTTAACTTTCCCTTCTGTCTTTCTTATGTGATGCACTCAAAACAGCGCCCTCTGTCTGTGATTTATTGCAATGAAATCTTCAAAGTTGAAAAAGGCCACCTTTTATTGATTTTACATCCAAACGAACAATAGCATGTCTTGCTGAACAAGTAATCCGTCATTATGAAGCAAAGATTAGGCAAAAAGTTGTTTAGCATGTCACAGCCCTTTGATGTCATTTCAGAATTTGTTTTAAAATCCAATTTATACTTCCTTAGTTCCTATTTCCCGGAGATCTTGGATGGGAAGACAAAGGGGTGAGACATTCCTGCAAGAAACATCCTCTCCCCCTCCCCCCTCCCCTCCTCCCCTTAAATCGTCTGTCTCTGTAACTCCTCCCCATTTAAAATTGCCGATCATTTTAATATGAATAATACGCTATAATATACATTGCACCTCCGTTTTCATGGCTTGCATTGATTTAAAGGAATGTTTGTATATAAGTCTGTTTTTAATACTGGAGACTTTTTCACTAGGATCATAACTCTGTGCAATGCCAGTTATCTCCTCTCAAAACAAAAGAAATATCATAAGAAAGATCTAAGAAGATAACTTAAGCAACAAATAGTGCAACAACGTACCTTTCTAAAAACTGTGTACAATTTTCCTATTTAAAGGCACAGGCTCGTCAGCAATGCGCGTGCGCCAAATTCGTGACCCGCGATACGCAGCTCCATGCCTTTGCTACACGGAGCTGCGTATTTCGTGGCACGAATTTGGCAGGCGCATTGCTGACGAGCCTTTGCCTTTAAAGGCACAGACTCGTCAGCAATGCGTGCGCGCCAAATTCGTGCAACGAAATACGCAGCTCCATAGCAAAGGCATGGAGCTGCGTATTTCGTGACAGGGATTTGGCGCGCGCGCATTGCTGACGAGCCTGCGCCTTTAACGTATGTAACATAGGACACAAACTTTGTGACATTTTATGGTTTCCTTGTTACATACGGTATATTGGAAATTTGCACACAGGGCTTTCAGGAAGGTATGTTGTGGCACTATTCGTTTAAGTTCTTCAGCTGAAGTTATCTCCTTAGATCCATCTTAAGATATTTCTTTTATTTTGAGAGAAGATGAATGACATTGTACAGAAATATAATCCTGGACGAAAAGGTCTCTCCAGTATTGAAAACAGACACATATATCTTTAACTTTCGTCTACGAGGAACTGTACTGGTATCTTAAGGGACTCGACTCCTTTGCCTTCTGTTTCAAGGAAATCATCAGCATGGGGAGACGAGTGGGCTTGCAGCTTCTTTTCCTTATTTATAAAGACCATATCGAATAGCTGCCATCTTGTAGGGCAGTTGCTTTGTTCCTTGAGGACAGGTAAAACTTAAGGCTATGCATGGTGGAAATCAACGTGTGTATGGGTTTACGGTAGCACCATGTGAATCTCATTTGTATATGTGTGGTTCTAAAAAGAACCGGTGAGTGTGAACTCAACGTTTCGAACAGCGTGCTCTGTTCGTCTTCAGGAGTAATGCAGGACTCGTGATGATGCAGGGCTATAAGTACTGGTTGAGGGGTTTCAGTGTACAATGTGTGCACTGAAGCGGCTTGGCTTGGGTGGAGGAGGCGTGGTTGTCCTAGGATCCTAATACTGTGGTTGGCACCAGTGTGCTCACTGGTGCATGACACTGGCAGTGGGTGGAGGACCTAGGGTATAGGTGACCCATCGGTCTGGTTGGATAATAGGGAGTGCCAGATATTGCTGGTGTTGAAGCCAATGTTGAAGCCAATGTCTTGAGGACATTCATGGTTGCGCATTTTGTGCTTACATTGTTGACCAATCGAAAAGTTGCCCTACAAGATGGAGGCTATTCGATACGGACTATAGATCAATTGTGTATGATTTTTGCTCTGAACCTCTTGTTTCGAGAACAAGGTTGTGAACAGAATACATTTAGAACATTTTATTTAACGGTGATTTTTTTCTTTATTGGGACCAATACCAAAAATCATACCATTAAATACCATCACTTTTTTCATCATCTTGCTTAGCCTTGTCCAAGTCTATGGCATGAGCGACCTCTCGCGATAAACTGTAGCTAGCGATTAGGCTGGTTACCGGAATATCTTGGTCTGAAATCCAGACTTACACGCGCGAGGCTAAATCATAGCCTTGTTTTTTATGCTAATTTTTCAAAGAGAGCACTGAGACGTAAAAGCTCATTGGTTAACGGTTGTTTTGACAGAACAATACGGTGCTGTTTAAAAAATAGCAGATTTTCCGTACGTATACCCAGTTGGTAAGTTCACAAACACGTCATACCTTTACAGAAAATATGTGAGGGCTATCTTCTGGTCTTCGTGAAAGTCATCAATTTGCAATTTGTCGGCTGCAAAATTCAAACTACCGTTGATTTCCTCAGTTGTAACACTACGTGATGATACATACTGTACACTACATATGTACGACGTACAAACGTTAATGCTTGCAAACCGGTCACGCGCACTATTTGACCCGAAGGTCAAATAAGTGAGCTCTCATGATTGGGTGTTATGTAAGATATGAATATTTATATTCATAAGTAATTGCGTCAGATTTCCAACACAGATATAAAGAAACAAATAACGCATCGTGTACAGAAAGAACAAGGCTATGATTTAGCCTCGCGCGTGTAAGTCTGGATTTCAGACCAAGATATTCCGGTAATCAGCTTAATCGCTGGCTACATCGCTTCATTTTCCCAAAAAGCAAAAGCCTCGTGCTTCATTTCCCCAAATCGGGAATTTCATCTTGACACATGAATGACCATTCCTTTGTAAACTAGAATGACTTGAATCATGCAGGCAAATCTCTTCAATCTATAGATTATGATGTAGAAACAAAGAATGGTATACATGTACGTAGAGCTATTTACATGGCATTTTACTGTTAAGTTTTATCTTTTCCGCAACATAGAACTTTGGTTTCTTGCAGAACTTCACTTTCTTTGTTTTTATGCTTTTCCTCATCAGAGACCTTTGTTAATTGTCCCAGCTTTAAATTCTTGACTTTCTTTGGGTGTTATTTTTTTCCTTTAACATCCCACCAATTAAAGGAACAACTGCAATACCGTGTTTTAAGACCACTAGTTGGCTTCAAAGCTCAATTGGTAGGGCATCTGCACGTTAAGCAGAAGGTCCGTGGTTCGAATCCTGGTGAAGCCAAGTTGGTTGTCACTGCATCCAGATTTCCTATCCAAACTCATGCACAATTGTCCACAATTGTTTTTGAAATATTGACTTTGTCATTCTTGTTCTTTAGCACAGAAGCTGCAAAACTAAACTTTCTTTCTTCTTCTTTCCCGCCATTTTAGTTCTTGTTCATGGAACCTGCCGACCAAGTCTGGATGGACTCAACTGGCTACAAACCACGTCACCCCGTTTCTCCTACCAAACGCATCGAAACGCAGCGTAGCATAGCCCCCGATGGTACCATTATTACCACGGTGACCACTACGACAGCGAGACCTAAACAGTTGAATGACCGACGGGGACTGGGGAATGGTGAGAGAAATGGCTATGGCTGCAGCTCAGATAGTGGTTGGGGTTGGAAATAATGCACTAGTCTATAGGAAGGGATTTAGCCGGCTACTATTGACTTGTGTGTAGTTATAAGCCATAGCCAAGTAATTAAGGTGTGGCCTTAGTTTGATTCTTTGTTTATCAGAATCTAGTATGTGTCACTAGATTTTTTTTGTTTTACATTTTTTTACAAAGTATTTTACAATTAATGCAAATGTTTAGTAATAGACCTATGGGTAATTCCCAAAATGTTTGGTGTCCCAGTTACATACGACACTATCTGCTTCAAAAATCACCACTCATGACCACAAATTCTCAGTAATGGACTGTGGCCTGTGATTATGGGGGCAGCATCATTTTCTTCAATATTTTATTTTCTGATTCCTGAAAAATATTCAAAACAAAAGACCATAAAGGCTTATAATTTGTTCCATGGTATTGAATAGGAGTTTGGTGTCCCGGGTTACGAGGCCAATGAAAATTGGCTGTAGATTGAGTTTGCATTAACCTTGGTGCCATATCTACACACAAACATTAAATTTGAGGTGCATTTGTTCAAATAAAACTAATTATTTTCTACTAGGAAACTACTTTCAATCACTAAAAACACTTGGAAATCTTAAAAAGCATGTCACACTTTCCCATAATTTTGGGAATTACCCCTATGCAAGATAAAAAGAGTGACCCTTCCTAAGACATGTCTTAGTGCTTTGTGAAATAGGCCTCTGGTCATGTATTTAAATCAAGTACAACAAATTTCGCCAGTTAGTATACATTATCAACTAACCACTGAGACCTTGGATCGATTTCACAAAAGTTAAGACAAGTTTAATGCATTCTAATTCCCATACCAACGTCCCAAGATAAGAAGAGTCGCCCTTCCTAAGATGCATCTTAGCGCTTTGTGAAATCGGCCCCTGGTCATGTATTTAAATTAAGTAACAGGTCTCGCCGGTTAGTACAAAATATCAATAAACCACTGAGACATTGGATCGATTTCTCAAAAGTTAAGATGAGTTCAATGCGTCCTAATTCCCATACCAATGTCCCAAGATAAGAGGAGTGACCCTTCCTAAAATGCGTCTTAGTGCTTTGTGAAAGCGGCACCTGGAGAATCTTTGGTCGAGTTCGGGCGGTACGGTCTGTTCTTAACACGGGTTAACTCGTTCTCACACCCGAACTTCGGGAACATGACCCAAGAACACGTACTGCACTTGGAACAGGATCACACACCACCTATCCATCGAGAACAAGTTACCCATGTCAAGAACAAACTACCCGAACTCGACCTTTTTAAGTTACATTGCGACGCATTTTTTCGTTCTTACCAGAAATGCCAACGCGAGTTTTGACGACATCGTCCATCCTTCCTGAACCTCAAATGGCGACGTTCACTGATGCCCCACCCCCTGATAGCCTTGAAGTACTGCCCGAACAGCGGCACAGCAACAGTTCTACTATGACTGACCCAGGTACAGGTCAAAGGTCAATCAGTTGACCTAGTGAAATATTCACTAACAGAGCAGGGGCCAATTTCATAAAGCTGTTCAGCAGAAAAATTTGCTTAATCAAAAATTTGTTTGCTTTATAAAAATGGGTTAATTGACCAGTCTCACAGACGCCATCTTTGTAGAAAGAATACAAACGCCATCAAGTACGCGTACACACATCCTGCAAAATTTTCCAAACTCGAGCGCGTGTTGCTAAAAATTTGTTCGAAATGCGGCGCAGCCAATGGGCGTCACACAAATTTACGCTAAAGATCCTGATGCACGTGGCAATCTGTAGGAAGTGACGTCATTTGAGAGAGATTAATAGTCAAAATTGTATGCCAAGTTGTGTTCTTCACAAGAACATCTTCTATTCTTGCTAGAAGATGTTTTTATAAAGCAAACAAATTTTTGATTAAGCAAATTTTTCTGCTATACAGCTTTATAAAATTGTCCCAGGAGTATTCCTCCAACTCTTGGCTTCATTTTGATCAAAAGCTGGGCAAATGTTTCATCTGAAGTTTCAAATGTTTGTCAATATTTTAGGATTTAGATTTTCCGTTTCCTTCAATATTTCAACCCAGTTTGACCTTTGACTCAGGTTGACCAAGGACTCGAGTTGATGTATGATGACTCGGATTAACATTTGACCCATGTTGACCTTTGACCCATGTTGACCTTTGACCCAAGTTGACTTGACCGGAGTTGACCGATTTTATCCCTTGACTCAAAAGTCGACTTTTGACCCAAATTAACGTGACTTTCCAAGTTTCCTGCTGACGCCACGTCTTTTGAGATGAAAGTAACATCTGTTTTGTTTTGTCTTCATTTTAATCTTTTCAACCCTCCAGCCCAACCCAAGATGACAGTTAAGGTCGAAGGTCTGTGAGCGTGCTCAGTAACGTTTCCCATTTTGGCACAGTTTTATTAGCCGATAAGTCTTGTGCTGTGTTTATTTGCACACAATTGTGTTCATCATTCATCAGCCAATTACATGATCGTGCTGCACAAAGAATTTGCATGCTTATACTATTTACAACTTCAAGCAGTTTGAGAGTAAAAACATTTTTTTGGAGGGGGTGGGGGGGGGGGGGGGGGGGAATTATGACTTGATAGGAATTTTTAGAAGCCTTTTGAGGTAATTTTCATTAGTAATGGACATTTGCACCAAATGCCGCCACAAATAGTTCAAACATTTGCATAAGCTCCTGATTGGCTCATTTGTTCTTCCTCTATGAATATGCACAGCATATGAATATTCATCTGCCCATCTCACCATATGATTGGTCAGTGAGTGACCTGTGCTGTGCTCCATTACACATTCATCTCCATGTACATTACTTGTTTGACTGGCTAGTGAGTTGTGAGGACTTGCAGGGACTCATGATGGACTTGTGAGGACTTGCAGGGACTCATGATGGACTTGTGAGGACTTGCAGGGACTCATGATGGACTTGTGAGGACTTGCAGGGACTCATGATGGACTTGAGGACTTGACGGATTTGTGTAGACTTGCAGTGACTTGTGAGGACTTCCAGGGATTTGTTATGAAATTGTGAGGACTTGCAGGGACTTGTGAGGACTTGCAGGGACTTGTGAGGACTTGCAGTGACTTTTGGGGCGTACAGAGACTAGTGATGGACTTGTAAGGACTTTTGAGGGACTTTTGAGGGACTTGTGAGGACTTGTGGGGACTTGTGAGGACTTGCGGGGACTTGCGAGGACTTGTGAGGACTTGCGGGGACTTGTGAGGACTTGCAGTGACTTGTGAGGACTTGCAGTGACTTGTGAGGACTTGCGAGGACTTGCAAGGACTTGCACAGTGACTTGTGAGGACTTGCGAGGACTTGCAAGGACTTGCACAGTGACTTGTGAGGACTTGCAGGGATTTGTGAGGACTTGCAGTGACTTGTGAGGACTTGCGAGGACTTGTAAGGACTTGCGAGGACTTGCAGTGACTTGTGAGGACTTGCGAGGTCTTGCACAGTGACTTGTGAGGACTTGCGAGGTCTTGCACAGTGACTTGTGAGGACTTGCAGGGATTTGTGGTGAACTTGTGAGGACTTGCAGTGAGTTTTGGGGCTTACGGAGACTTGTGATGGACTTCAGGACTTGAGGATTTGCAGAGATTTTTGAGGACTTGAAAGGAGTTTTGAGGACTTGAAAGGAGTTTTGAGGACTTGCAAGGATTTTTGAGGACTTGCAGGGACTTGCAGGGACTTTTGAGGACTTTTGAGGACTTGTGAGGACTTGTGAGGACTTGTGAGGACTTGTGAGGACTTGTGAGGACTTGTGAGGACTTGTGAGGACTTGTGAGGACTTGTGAGGACTTGTGAGGACTTGTGAGGACTTGTGAGGACTTGTGAGGACTTGTGAGGACTTGTGAGGACTTTTGAGGACTTTTGAGGACTTTTGAGGACTTTTGAGGACCTGTGAGGACCTGTGAGGACCTGTGAGGACCTGTGAGGACCTGTGAGGACCTGTGAGGACCTGTGAGGACCTGTGAGGACCTGTGAGGACCTGTGAGGACCTGTGAGGACCTGTGAGGACCTGTGAGGACCTGTGAGGACCTGTGAGGACCTGTGAGGACCTGTGAGGACCTGTGAGGACCTGTGAGGACCTGTGAGGACCTGTGAGGACTTGTGAGGACTTGTGAGGACCTGTGAGGACTTGTGAGGACCTGTGAGGACCTGTGAGGACCTGTGAGGACCTGTGAGGACCTGTGAGGACCTGTGAGAATTTGCAGGGACTTGTGAGAATTTGCAGGGACTTGTGAGGACGTTTGAGGGACTTGTGAGGACGTTTGAGGGACTTGTGAGGGGACAGTACTATTTGCAGCAATTTTTCTTCATTAAATGCGCTGTCACTAGCACATTAGCAATAGCATTATCAAGCCAACAAATGTTTGATCAATATTCATGATTTCTCTCTTTTGATTGGTTGACAGAAATGTTGACAATTTCTGGCGGTTCGCGTTCAGTAGCCGACACGGCCATTAAGCATCTGTCGGAGAGTTCCAAAGACGACCGGCCAAGAACGCCCACGAAGAAAAGCACGCTCATAATACATGGCCTAGCACAGGTTGGTAAAAAAATTGACAAAATTACCCCAGAAATGTTAATTACTAACATAATTTTCCACTTTGTACTAAACTCTGTTCAGTAACGGCAACTTAATATACTCCCTCCTCAGTTTCTATATTTGGTGTATTTTTTTATCTAAACTTTTAGCGAAATCATCTTTTTTTAGATTTGCTGATTTACAAAAAAAATGTGAAGTTAATTTTGGTTTTGTGTAAATAAATTCCTTAAAAAAAGTTCGCAATTCAAGTTTGACTGACGATGTCTCTCTTGTTGCGAAATAATTTTCCTTGAATATTATATCATTGGAAAGTCCTGTTATTCCTCTTTACGATGATGTGTCATTTGTTATGATTAATCAATTGGGGGATGTGCAGCACAGCTGAATACGGGGGCGGGTGGAAAGTGAAATGTCACAAAATGCATTGCTATTGTCAAAAAGTGCATTGACACATTCCCATTCTCCAAGCAAAAGGGGAATGCACTGCATGACAATAGCAGTGAATTTTGTGACATTTCACTTTCCACCCACCCCTGTATTCCGCTATACTGCACATCCCCAATTGATTAATCATACCAAATGACACATCACTGTAAAGAGGAATAACAGGGCTTTCCAATGATACCAAATTCAAGGGAAATGATTTAGTAACAAGAGAGAAATCGTCAGTCATACTTGACTTTCCGAACCTTTTTTTGAGGAGTTTATTTCGGTTGTTTCACAATGCTTTGTGCAAACAGTCTGTGAAAAAGATGTTTCCTACTGTTTACATTGTTGCTGTGTCCAATGTCCCACATTCTGGGGTGAGTTTTGGCAAACATAAGCAAAAATATTTATCATGTAATCACGTTTTAAACCAATGGTCATGTTTGAGCTTCATCACTCAAAAATCATCATTGGTCAAATTTGTGAAACAAATTTTTGGTTATGGTTGAGAAAACTCGACCCAGTTAACCCGGTATCGGACTCATTTCTTCAAAGTGGGTCACATTTATTCTCTTTATAGACCTCTTTGTTCCGTGCTTACATTGATGACAAATTCAGGGGCCGTCCAAAGTTGTCAACATTTTCACAGTTCTACAGAGCATAGTATTTTTCAAGACGCTCCATCCCTCCCCCCAAAATAATAATTACCAAAATGTTTATGTCTGTACTAGTGCTGGGCGACTAGTGGATTTTGCTACTCGCGACTAGTTGCAGCAATTACTCGCGACTAGTCGATTGATCACGAGTAGTTGGCAACGTATCAAAAGGCAAATTTGTTTTTTTTTTAAACACGTACATGTACGTGGTGTTTGAAGCTTTGCATGGTGTTGAAAGTAAGAAGTAACTATAAATAAATAGTAGTAAACTTGCGGGTACAACCATGTGAAAAAATCTCTTTTGGAGTAGTGTTGGCTCTGAAAAGAGCCGGTTTGGTCTCGACGTTTCGAACAGTATACCCTGCTCGTCTTCAGGAGAATGCTGGACTGCTGGTGGTGTTGCAGCTTAAGTAGAGCTTGTGGGATGCACTTTTTGGGCGGGAAGTTTCCAATTTGTTGTTGATCGGTGATGCATGCAGCTTAAGTAGAGCTTGTGGGATGCACTTTTGGGCGGGAAGTTTGCACGTTGTTGTTGATCGGTGATGCATGGTGGTTGGCTGCTGGCTGGATGTCTGTGCGCTGGAGTGTGTCAGTGTTGTGGTGGGCTGCTGGTGGGAGGGTTGGCTTGAGTAGAGGCGACCAGATGTCATTGATGAAGAACCCGATGTCTTGTGGAACCGTGTTGTGTGACTTGATCTCGATGGCTTCCCTGACTCTGCGTTGGTGCCAGAACTTGACAGGTGCGATGAGCTTGGCTTGCTTCCATTTGATGACATGATCTTGTTCTTGAGAATGTTTGATGATTGCAGATTTGTCCAGGTGTCCCAGTCTGCCGTGTGCTTGATGCTCCTTGATTCTGGTTGATAAGTTGCGGCCGGTCTCTCCGATGTATACTTTACCGCATTCACAAGGAATGCGAAAAACGCCGGGCTTGGCTTGAGTGTCTTGCTTGTCCTTGTGTGTGTGAAGGGATGCTTGGATCTTGTTCGGTGCTGTGTGGAAGGTCTTGACTTGGGCTTGGCTGAAGATTCGTTGGAGCTTGTGTGATGTGATGCCGATGTACGGGAGAGTGATGGTTGCCTTGAACTCTGGTCGTTCCGCTAATGGTAGGCTTGGCTTGGGCTGGTTGAGGTTGAAGGTCTTGTATCCGTTGAGTCGTAGTGATGTCTTGATGTGATGGAGTTCCTGCTTCAAACTGTCTTGGTCGCAGGTGTTGAAGGCACGGCGGACCAAGGTGTTCTGGACGGCAGACTTGAAGCGTGGATGATGGCATGAAGAGCTGTGTAGATACCGGTCGGTGTGGGTGGGCTTGCGGTGTACGGTGTGGGCGACTGTGCCATCCGTTCTTCTGGTGACTTGAACATCAAGTCTGCCGTCCAGAACACCTTGGTCCGCCGTGCCTTCAACACCTGCGACCAAGACAGTTTGAAGCAGGAACTCCATCACATCAAGACATCACTACGACTCAACGGATACAAGACCTTCAACCTCAACCAGCCCAAGCCAAGCCTACCATTAGCGGAACGACCAGAGTTCAAGGCAACCATCACTCTCCCGTACATCGGCATCACATCACACAAGCTCCAACGAATCTTCAGCCAAGCCCAAGTCAAGACCTTCCACACAGCACCGAACAAGATCCAAGCATCCCTTCACACACACAAGGACAAGCAAGACACTCAAGCCAAGCCCGGCGTTTATCGCATTCCTTGTGAATGCGCTAAAGTATACATCGGAGAGACCGGCCGCAACTTATCAACCAGAATCAAGGAGCATCAAGCACACGGCAGACTGGGACACCTGGACAAATCTGCAATCATCAAACATTCTCAAGAACAAGATCATGTCATCAAATGGAAGCAAGCCAAGCTCATCGCACCTGTCAAGTTCTGGCACCAACGCAGAGTCAGGGAAGCCATCGAGATCAAGTCACACAACACGGTTCCACAAGACATCGGGTTCTTCATTAATGACATCTGGTCGCCTCTACTCAAGCCAACCCTCCCACCAGCAGCCCACCACAACACTGACACACTCCAGCGCACAGACATCCAGCCAGCAGCCAACCACCATGCATCACCGATCAACAACAACGTGCAAACTTCCCGCCCAAAAGTGCATCCCACAAGCTCTACTTAAGCTGCATGCATCACCGATCAACAACAAATTGGAAACTTCCCGCCCAAAAAGTGCATCCCACAAGCTCTACTTAAGCTGCAACACCACCAGCAGTCCAGCATTCTCCTGAAGACGAGCAGGGTATACTGTTCGAAACGTCGAGACCAAACCGGCTCTTTTCAGAGCCAACACTACTCCAAAAGAGATTTTTTCACATGGTTGTACCCGCAAGTTTACTACTATTTATTTATAGTTACTTCTTACGTACATGTACGTAATTGTACGTGTAGGCCTATGTGTTGAAATTGTCAGCATAGGCCTACACAATAAAAATTAAGTTGCACACAGGCTGTCTTTTAAGAAAGGGGACTGTCACAGTGTAACAGTATAGCGTAATCGCGATTAATCGCGAGTATGTAACGGTACTCGCGGCGCCGCGATTAATCGAGTAGTTTAAAAATGCTAATCGCGAGTCCGAGTACCGTTTACTACTCGCGATTAAGCGATTAATCAAGCTATTCGCCCAGCCCTAGTCTGTACCATAAAATGTAAAAAATGTACTGTGCATGTAAAGTCCTACACAGCCCTTGACCCCTCCCCCCCCCCCTCTCCTCTTCCTACGCTTTGTAGAACAGTGAAAATGTTGTCAACTTTGGACGGCCCTTAAACAATAAGTTGCCCTACAAGATGGCAGCTATTCAATACGGTCTATAAAACGTTTCTGCTGGGGAAAAAAAAAGAGTCCAAAAATCTACTAAAATTTTACTTTAAAAGTGTCTAATTTTGACAGATGCGGTTGTGTTGTTACTCTAACCTTCTCCGTTCTCTCACCCCCTTGTATCACCCCTTGTGTCACCCCGTCTGTGTATGTGACTATGTGGTGTTGTCTCACTACCTGTGGCCTATTAACCACAGGAACCCAGCGCTAACAAGGTAATAACTTCACTACTAATCCCAGACAAACCACCTCAAATATCGCTCTTTTAACTGCTAAAACATTTAAGTGAGAATTTTGGTTGAGTGTTTTGAAAAATAATTTTAAATAAAACTAGAATACATTATGAATAAAATTTGAATAAAATTTGAATAAAATTTGAATAAAATTTAAATAAAATTTGAATAAAATTTGAATATATTTTGAAAATAAATTTGAATATAATTTGAATATAATTTGAATATTGGTTATTAGCTTTCGACATTAACAAACATTTTGACATTTTCACTTTTAATTAGCACAAAAACCAAGTTTATCAAAATAAAACATTTGCCTACAATGGCTACTAAAACCTGGAGCCCCATCTTTTGTCGTTTGTGCTGCACATAATTCTGCTGTTAGTTGTACAAGGCCAATAAATCTGAATTTTTGTTTTCTGTTGAATTTTTAGACTCCGACAGATGATTTCATCATGACGGACGAACCTCTTGGACCGAAGGAAGGAGATAGCTTAAAACGAGGTCAGATCAATTGTTTTCTGAATTTATTTTGGGATTAAAAGTGGGTTTGGCTAGTCTTAAACATATGTTTAAAACCGGCTAGGGGCCTGGACGCTGATAATGGCCCGAGCCGCCAGGCGAGGGCCATTATCAGCTCCAGGCCCCTAGCTGGTTTCAAACGGATTGTTTAAGACTGGCCAAACCCACTTTTAATCTTATTCATCAATACCTTTTTGTGTAAATCGGTAAAACTCACCAAAATTAGCCTGTCGTTTTGCAATGTTTTGCATTTTTCCTTCATCGCATTGTTTATTCAAACTGCTTGCTGTGTGTGGAGTTGTTTGTTTGATTACGCGCGTTACTCGTAATGCAGGCGTGTTGTGAGATTTCGATACAATATCATTTGTCATATCTTTCTTATTACCCATTTATAAACTGTGTTCTCAATCCATATATTTTCAAGGATATTGTCAAAAAACCACCTATATTTTTGTAAACTAATTTATCGGTTCCAAAAAGCAGTGCAGTGATTACACCAACCTTTTTGCTTCCACATCCAAATTGGAGATTGCAAATGGATATAATTTTGGGGAGGTGTTTTGTATGATTGTTGGGTTAGAACGAAAGCCATTCTCTGGACAAATCTGAACAAGCTTCTTTGGAAATTTCTTGGAATCATTTTACAGGAGGCTATGCAATAAATCCGAGATCCTATGATTCATTTTTGTCCTCCCATTTTCCATTCTCAGAAGCTTCGCCACGAGGCAGCAAGCGTCGCTTCTTCAACTTCAAGAAGAAAGACAAAGATAAACGAAGTAACAGTGTAGAAGACACGTCTGTGAATGGCTCCGAAGCGCCGGGAAGCGAAGCGAGGAAAGGCAGCGATGCTCGCAAGGCACGGTCTAACACACTGGATGTGCCTAGTAGTGGGAGAAGCAGAGGTGAGTCACATGGCCGTCATATGACTGTCCCATGATTGTCACGTTTGTCGGATGGCTGTCACATGTTCCAATGTTGATTTTTTGTTTTTATTGCGAACAGAAAGTTGCAAACGTTTTAAAGATAGTATACATGTTTGTTAAACTGTTACAAATAGTTTTATCCCCCTGTGTGATTGAAGATATGCATGATTAAAACCAACCTGAGCAAAAACCAGCTCCGTACTTCGTCTAACTTTTGAGAAAACGGTCAAAAATGGGTTTGCAGTCATTTCGCCCCAAAACCACTTCGCCCTGAACCATTTCGCCCTGAACCACGGCCTGTGCACGAAGTGGTTTTGGGGCGAAGTAGCATTTAGGCGATGTAGTGTTCGGACGAAGTGATTTGGGGCGAAATGGCACTCGGTCGAAATGGTTTTGGGGCGAATTGAATTGTCGTCTCATGAGACGAAAATTATTTATTTTTTTCATTTCTCAAAGACTATAGCACTTCAGACAAAACCATTTCAGGGGAAGTTTTCTACGGTCATCATGTTTATAGTGTGTAAGTTAGGCGTAAATCTGTGAACATTTCTGATTGTAATCACAGAGTCTTCGCCCAGCCGCGTGAAGAGGCGCGTCTTAAGCTTCTTAAAGAAAGACAAAAAGGACAAAAAACGTCCGTACAGCTCCAGCAGCGACTTGCAGAACGGGGCTGAGCTACAAACTAGGGAGTCGCCCTCACCGACCACGCCCAGTAGCACCGGGAGTGGGCTGTCGGTACCAGGAGGAGGGCGGTCGTCGAGTACTGGGGATTTGAAGGTTGGGAGAGGAATGACGGAAGAACAGCGAAGGTTATCGGAGGATACAAGGCAGGGGAAAGAAAAGGCTGTTGGCTCACCGGTTTGACAGGGCGGGGATAGGTGAGAGGCATTGTGGGATAGGTCAGGGGGCATTGTGAGATAGGTCCGGGGGGAAGGGGGCGGGAGTCTGGTCTGACAGGACCAGGCTGGGAGAGGAACGACGGACGAACAGCGAAGGCTATCGGAGGATACAAGGCAGAGGTAATGCTGTAACCGAACAGACGAACCGAACGGTATTTTACAGAACTTGGCACTTCCGAACCGGACCGAACCGAACATTTCACTCAGTTCGGCTGTTAGGGAGTGTTTCACTTTGAATTTCACATTAACTGTAAATGTGAAAGAGAGCTGGCTTCCTGAATGTCAAAAATCCACTCGAAATGACTGCTTATGCTTGCAAAAGCGCTTCGTGTTTAACTGGCGAACGTCATATGCACTGTACAAAGCAATTCTTGTGCCAAATCAGATCCGACATTTTAGCCCTGCGCCCACCGTACCGACATGCATGACTCCATACCGATATGACTTCACGATCGATATCTACACAGACGTCGCTCGATCGGTGCCGATCAAATATTGTATTGGCTCCATCGCCGCAACGTGCCAGAGCCATAGTTACCGCGCAGTACGCATCTGCACCGTGTGCTGATAATTATCGATTGATCGGAACGGTTTGATTGCAAACGCCCTCTAGCTGCGTGGATACGTTTGCATTGTGAAAATGGCGTGTCGAGACAGAATTTTCTTGGACAGAATTTTTTGCACAACATTGTGAAAAGCATTTTGACGGAAATCAATAAGCCCTCTTACAGAAACACAGCGATACTTGCGGGTACATTGTACTACAAACAATCGTCAGAAAATAAACACCGAAGGCTTGGAAAAAATACCATCCCACGCAGTCTCACGATGGTTTGCATGTGGTACAAATCACAAAATGCATGCACACCGCAAGTTCCGACAGTAGCGCTGTGCTCCGGCCGCGGATTCCGTTCCGTTTCCCCGGGTCAATTTCATCCCACCAAAGCCGTTATCTTGTTCATTACGACAAATAAATCGTGTAAAAGAGCGGGTTTGAGGATTAAAAAAAAATACATAGGCCCTAATTTACAAAGAAAGCTAGCTGTACGTGCGTGATCAACCGGAACCCACACCACCGACAATACTTGCCGAACCCGAACCGAACAAATGTTCAGGAAGACATTTCCGAACTTTTGCCGAACCGAACCGAACCCGAGCTTGCGGACTTCGTTACAGCATTAGGCAGGGGAAAAGAAAGCCTGTCGTTTACCGGTTTGACAGGACGGGGATAGGTCAGGGGGCATTGTGGGGTGGGTTCAGGGGGCATTGTGCGATAGGTCAGGGGGCTCTTCCAATTTTTAAAGGAGCGTGTCAAGATCACATTTTTGAGCCCCCATTTTTTCTATTGGTGTTGAGATTTTTCTCATTACCATTCTGTACGTTTTCAAGGATATCGTCAAAAAACCACTGTTTTGTAAACCTAATTTATCCAGTTACATACAAAAATGCAATAATAAAATCAACCTTTTTGCTTCCACAACCAAATTGGACATTGTCAATTTCCTGTTTTCTTCCCATGGATAGTATTTTGGGGAGGTATTTTATATGAGGTTGGAGCGAAATCTATTTTTTGAAAAATCTAGTCACGCTCCTTTAAAATCGTTTCTCTTTCTTTCAGATTTTCGAGTTTAGCAAATGATGTAGATGGTTAAAAGGACAAGCATAGTGGTTGCCGTGACAAAGTAAACAGGTAAACAAGGCTAGTAAATAACAACAAAGATAGCAACGTACGTAAAGTAAGGAATCGCAGAGAGTTCAGCAATAGCAAGAGCATCTTGTGTCGACAGTGGTCCGGGCAGGTTTCGAACCCGAGACTTTTTATAGATTGTGTGTAGTAAAAAACATTGCTGTGCAATTCATTAAATAGATGATTTCTAATGATAAAAATAATGAAGGTTTTTGGTAGAAAATTCCACTAAAAGCTGCTAGACAACATACCATGTGTAAATTGTGATGGGTGGGTTCGAATGGGTAACCAGCAGATAGTCAGTTCAAGTTGAAATATTGTGCATGATTTAGAGATTGTATCTTTTAGAAGGCTAAGTACATAAAGCCCGAGATTTTTGTACTGTAGTGGGTTGGATTCAAACTTCTGACTCAAAAACGTGCTCCCTGGGGCTTTAGCTCAGTTGGTAGAGCATCTGCACGGCGTTTCGGAGGTCTAGGGTTCAAATTCTTATTTGTGTCTCGCCCTATTTTTGGATGTAAGATATGAGGCCTATTTCTGCAATGTTAGATTTTATTACCAGAAACGTACGAACCTAGTTCATGCATTAGTTTTTGCATGCATGTGGATGTGAACCTGAAACCTGTACTTTAATGTGACAGAGACGATACACTGTTATAGTGCACCGAGTGTCACTTGGTAACATGTATAGAGCCAAAGACTTTTTCCAAAAAGATGAGGTCCATTTTTTTATGCATCCTGGTTCAAAGTTAATTTTGGGATATAGTGCCATTTGCCATGAATATCTGTACAGCATGCAGAAAGGTTTTGAAAACAAAATTTATTTTGAAAATCACAAAGCAAAAAATTGTTGCCCCCTCATGTCGTCATGGCAACTGAAAAGGCACATTAGACTGGTAAAACTGTCCTTGTATGAAAGTTAAAACTGACAGAGACCCGGGGTTTAACCCTTAAAATGTAACGTGCGGTTTCAGGTGGATTCGAACCATCGCAAGTCTATCACAAGTCCACCACAAGTCTCTTGGTCTTAGTCGCAAGCTATTCAAATGAACTCCAACAAAGGTATCCTTTTGTGCGTGTTCATCCTTTGCTTCTTGTTAATGGACTTGTGATAGACTTGTGATGGACTCGACTGCAACCCTGAGGCGTGTTCAACAGCGCAATTCCGAAATACGTATGGCAGCGTTGGTATGCTGTCACCGAAACGGCTTATTGAACGCCTGCTTCCCAAAATGGACAGTCCAACATGGTTACTGTCGATGTCAACAACGCCATTTGTTAAGCTCTGCGGCTGCACGCTTAACGTGAAGATTCTGACAATTACATCACAAATCAAAACTGCTGTATTGACTTGAAACCCCCAGGTCGTAGCCACAATGCATAGTTCCGACCTGTCAATCAACCGCCGACCAATCACAACAGAGCTAGCAGAGATCACCCACATAGGTCAAAGTGCACGGTCTCACAACAACATCACGCGATTGTCCGCCCCATGCAATTTGTACAGTGTTGTATGCGATGATCCGGGTGAATTTTTGGTTTCAAGGCCGGTCGTTTCGTTGTTCAAAGGTACGAAAGCACGTATGTCATGATATGACATCCCTGTATTACTGGCCCTTTACTCGGTGTGTTCTAAGATAACTGTCGACCCTGAAACATGAATACCTTTAAGTTTCCTCCAATGAATCTGTATGTGCTTTCCGTTGAAAGTCCCATTGCTTTGTGCATTGTGTGTCGCCATTTTGACGATAGGATTTTAGCGTGTGAGCCATAGCAACAATATCCAAGGGGGCGGGGCTAACTAGGCAAACTCGGAACTATGCATTTATTCGTCCGTCATCTTGGTATGGAAAGCGTACCACGTTCGAGTTGGGATTGCTTGGGATGCAATACATCTTGGGAATACCGTGCGTTCGGTTGCGTTCAACGTTTTCAGTGTGCCGGTATGGTAAATACCGATGTACGTACCTCGCTGTTGAACGCGCCCCTGGTTCGAACCCGGGACACTAAAGTTGGAATTGAAGATTGTCCTAAACATTTGTGATGATTTTCTCTTATATTGTATAAAATTAACTTATTACCATTATCTGGAATGTTTGTTATCCAAATTATGGATATTATCTCCGTATTTTTGCATTTTACAAAACAAATGTTTGTAATACTGTAGGTTGATGTTCATAGTAATTTTTTTTGAATGACCAGTCTTTTTTTTTTCCTTCAATTTGTCAGAAAAATGTATGTACTGTTGTAGTAAGTGTGTCTGCTTAAAGGTAACGTACGCAGCTCCATGCCTTTGCTATGGAGTTGCGTATTTCGTGGCACGAATTTGGCGCGCACGCATTGCTGAGGAGCCTGTGTCTTTAAGAACCAATGATTTTTCGTTTCAGTGAAATCTGAAAAATACTTGTTCATTTTTGGGTAGAGAGAGACACGTCTGGTCTAGTGGGTATACAGCCGTGCTCGTGATTAAGGAGTTATGGGTTCAGGCCCCACTTGTGTCAACGTGTTTGTGTTCGTGGGCAAGACACTTAATCTGAATTGCCTCGTCAACCCAAGCGGCATCTGGGGAGCTGTTAGGAGAATGCCACAATCTAACTACTGATAGGGTTGTGCGCCTTGGCCAGGTAGCCACCTAGTTGAACAAAATGGTTCTGGTGATTTCCTGATGGCAGCGGGAATAATGACAACAGCGCCAGGAGCACCCCGCAGGGCGGACATGTGCGCTATAGACTGTATCGAATAGCCGCCATCTTGTGGGGCAGTTTATTTGGTTGCACACTTTGTGCTTACATTGTTGAACAGTTTAGGTAACAAAAGGTGCCCCACAAGATAGCAGCTATTCGATAGTCTACATAAGTATCCACCATTATTATTATTTATGGCAAACTACCTTGCTTAAGGGCACACACCATAAACAGACCGGGACTCCAACCCACAACCTCTGGAAGTAAGCAAGCAGAAGTTTTATTTAGATTTATATTTTCTTTCAATCCATGTTATTTTTGAAATTTTAAAGATTTTTTCTCTTCCTTATAGCTGTCATTGAAAAGATTTGGGAGTAGGTATTATTTTTATTCAAAATGTGCAATTTGCATCCCTCATTATATTAATACAGTAATATTTTTCGTAGAAACACTGCTTGGTGCATGTGCCAACATTGTGCGTTTTCCCGTAGACTGACGTGTTGGGCGCCCTCTATCGAAAGCGATTTCGTGGTGTGACATTTTTAAACTGTCTAATTTTGAGAGTTTATGCCTCAAAATTATCCATTTTGATTTCCCCAATTCGTTTAAAACAAGCTTTTCCTGTAAAAGTGTTTCGAAGTACTAGGTTATGACCGGAATAACGCGACGGCACATTGAAAGATGATTTACCGGCTGCAAAGAGGCTACTAAAATTTGTGACGTCACCGAAAGTATTTTTCGGCCATTTTTACAAAACGCGATTGTGTACAAACGCCAATTTTAATTATTTGTTCATTCCTAATATTACCTGCAAAAAAACATTTGTAGCTGATGAGGATAATGGCTTTTGACGACATTTTTGGTAAAAACTATCTTGCTTTTTCGACGCGCATGCTCACAAGAGGTCAAGATCTAGTCACTCGCAGACGACAACTTGCTGGAGCTTACGCGTGACATTAAAGTCTTTAAAATTCCCGCCATTTTTGGGCCAGTGTGTGCGCCGTCAATAAGGAACAATATCACTTTGTTGGGACGAAGGAAAAGAGCTCACGGCTTCCAAAAGGTAGGACATTTTGGTCAATATTTTGCCGAACTTTCACTCCAGTCGAAATTTGCACTATCGCTATTTTTGTTACGTCAGATACCTACACACGATACACGTGTGACATGCATACAATGTACAAAATTAACCAAGCGGCGTTTTCCATTTCGCTTTATGCTGTCACAGTGCGTCCATTATCAGGTAACAGTAGCCCATAAAATGTTTCTTTGTTAAGAAATGAAACACAATATTGTTTTGGTTTTATCTGTGGGCATCTTGTGAGCAGCAAAATACGGAAGTGAAAAGATAGCATTTTTTTTTAGGGCTTAATTTTGCCTCGCGCCTCGGCGTTATCTTCACCTAATCAAAATGGGTCACGCGATTAAACTCCATTACCAGTCGTCCTGGGACTCGCGTATCAAACTCGCCGTAGTATAACGCGGTTATCTGCCGTGATTGCCTCGCTGCTCATGCTTTTAATTCTGGGGCTGAGTCTATCGGGGACAGATCGCCATGACTAAAGAAAACCGAGGCCTAAATTTCTTTACACGGAAAATGTAACCATACTTTGGAAATATAAACCCGAGGCAGTAGGTTATTAACGTTATCGCGTTTGTCATCTGCAGGATTATTTCAAAAGATTACCGGGTTTTATGGGCTAACCACAGCTTCTCAAATTTTGTTAGATTGTAATTTTTAATCCGAAAAAACTGGGATTGCAGGTTGGCACACTTGAACGCACAGCACTTAGTGCTCAGTAAAATTTTAATTTTTTTTCCCGCGGTTTTTAGTGTAAAAGTTGTGTGTGATGAATTTGTTTCATTTAGTGAAATGCTGCAAATGCAACAATGGGTTTTCCCGAAGCCCTATCGAAATCTACTTCACTGCAAAAACAACTAACTGAAAATATTTTTCTTGAAAATACAGTGACATTTATGATACATACTTTATTTTCCAAAATACTTAAGTACTTTGTTCGCTTGTTGACAGATTGTTTTATTTGTTTGAAATTTAAAAACACACTTTGTTTTGTATTAAACATACACTGCCAAAACTGTGGTGTTAAATTAACACCAGTGGTATTGTCCTATGTAGATACCAAGTCTGGTGTTAAACTTGAACACCATGGGTGTTAGTTTTTATTTCTCAATTGGAATAAATGTATTATTTTTAACACCAGGCTTGATATCTATATAATTTTATAACACAATACCACTGGTGTTAATTTAACACCACAGTTTTTACAGTGTACATGATGTAGGTCTATAGGGAAATGTGGGGTAATAACTATCCTCGCGCTGTACATTTATAGCATTGCTGAAATGATTTAATAGAACTCAGAAGTACTGCACCATTCGTTTTTTAGAAATTGTGTCGAAATTCACATTAAAGGCCCTATGTATCATTTGCAAGATAAAACTTTTTACATATTTGTGGAGTAAGAGTGTAACATATCTAAGGAAGAATGTTGGTAAACTAGCCTGAAGAAATTGTAGCTACTTAGATGCATCAATGCTTCAGAAAACCTTGAAAATCTATAGTGAATGGTAAAAAAACACGGGACTTTTTTTTTGGAAAACCACCTTCGGTTGTCAATTTCCAGCATGAATTACCATTTTGGACGGAAATAAATTCATGTGGTGTTTGTTACCATTGCTACAACACTTTAAGTAAGGTTTTTTCTTGTCAACTCATGAAAAACAAAATTGGGTCATTGCAAATGATACAATGGGTGAGGTCACAATTCTGTGTGTGTTACGTGTTAGTGTTACAGATCTGTTATCTTAATCAGAATTGTGACCTCAGAACAAACCCGTGTTAACGGGACGTGTTAAAAGTCGTGCACAGAACCGCAAATTGCAGCGAGTGAGGGCGCAATCCCGTCTTGCGTGTTAGTGTTAGTGTGACATCTGTTAACACCATGTTAACATCGAGTTAACTCGGAGTCTCAGGGAAACCGTGTTAGTGTTAGTGTCACAGATCTGTTGACTCGGCATCTTGGGAAATGTCAAGTCGGTAGGGTTCTGCACGACTTTCAGCATACTAACACACAAAGAATTGTGACCTCCGGTCCGTGTTACACGAGCTTAACCACTAAGTGATTGAAATTTTCAAAACCTTTACGGAGCCAAAAAAATGTCAAAATTGTGGGTAGAATGCAAGATCCAACACATTTATAAGTTGTGTTAAAAATGAAACTCAATTTATTGAAAATCACGAAAGTTCTAAATTAATCAAAATTAACACCAGCCACTTCGTTCAGATTAACTTAACAGATCTGTTACACTAACACGATCTGTAACATGAGGTGTTAAACTAACATGAGATGTAACACTAACACGTCCTAAACACCATGTTAACATCGAGTTAACACGGTTTGTTCCGAGGTCACAATTCTGATTAAGTTAACGGATCTGTTGCACTAACACTAACACGCAACCCAGAGTTGTGACTTCGCCCTAAATACAGTTCACAGAATTAACATGGTGTTAACACCGTGTTAACAGTTCTGTTAACACGGTGTTAACCTGGACGTTCAGTTAGAGGTCGAGATTAATGCCGAGTTAACAGATCTGTTACACTAACACGTAACACACACATAATTGTGACCTCGCCCAATGGGCCTTTCAATGTAGACCTTTCATGTATAACTACTGGAGACTTTAATTTCGATGTTAATTTGAAATTCGTGCACAGAGAATGCAATTTTGTGGCACCGCGTGATTGAGACAAGTCTTGTACCAAGACTTCGTTGTGTATTTTCAAATGTCAAATTGTAGTGAACTGGATTCGCTCGTTCCCACCGCCCAAACTGGGCGCTGGTACAGGCTAATTTGTTTGCGCCCTCATTGGCAAACATTTTATACGACACGTGACCACGAGGTCACGTCTTTTTCTTGTAAACTGATGTAAAAGCAGTCTTGCACACAATACACATTTTATTCGTAAATTTGATTTTTGCACTTGATATATAAGTGTTAATATACTATTTATCAATTTTTCGTCTGGCAGTAAGCAACCCACAATGCTCCGCGCGTCTGTATGTAACATTTCCGTCACGGAAATCTGTGAAGGCACATCAGCCCGAGTACCAGCGCCCAGTTTGGGCGATGGGATCGGAATGAGCAAATGAACTGGACTGTTTCCGATGAATTAGAGATAATGTTCTAAATTTGTAAATTGTGATTTGATGTATTTTGAAGATGTGCTCTTGAAATGTTTGGTTTCACGGTTTTTTTGTAAAATACACGAAAATAGTGGTTGGGAATAGCCTGACCTTTTATGAACACAATTCTTGGGTCATGTTTAAATTATATAATGGCTATGGGAGACTTAAGACGCTTGGTGGCAGCAGACAAACCGGTCCTTCTTTATTGTTTACGTCACGTTTGGGCTAATGTGCGCATGCTCAGTATGACGTATCCAATGGAAAAGGACCGGTGTGTTTGCTGCCACCAAGTGTTTCAAAAGTCTTCCATTCAAATTGGCACTGTGTACAACGCGTGTACCCTGCAGAACGCGTCGTCATGCAAATCTAGTTAAGGCCAAAATCGTCTACACTGTCCGCCGTCAACGGTTTACAAAAAATACTTACAAGCAATTGTTGGCAACCTTTTCCCCCATGTTTGCCCTCGTATGTTCTACTAAAGACATTTCAACTCGTTCACCAAAAGCTACCATAGAATTGGTTGTTAATTCATCTTTAATTCTGATATAAATTAACACTTTTTTGGCGAAAGCTTTTTTTAAATCGTGTTTACCTTTCCGCCATCTTGAAAAGTGACGTGTTGCAACGGTAGAGATGAATCTACCCTTGAGTTAAAAGTCGCATAATGGAAGCTGGTTTTGAGTTGCAGCATCCCTATTGGTTAGAAGGTTTTTAGGTTTGGCCAATCAGGGAAGGGGAAGGCGGATTGTGGCGTGTTCAGCTCCCAATCTTCTTTTCGGCCCTAACCCCTGCGCGCATGCGCTTAATGCTCTTTTTTTGTTAAATACATGTAGGCCTATCAAATACTATTTGCGTTTGTCTCCCGACAAGGCTGTATTTTGCCGCTCATCAAAAATAAACGTATAGGTTATAGGAAACGAGTTTGTACATACTAACGAAGTTTCTATTTATAGACTTGAATCGAGTCTAATGGGTTGTTTCTTTGCAATCATGTAATGATTTTGAATGTGATGTATTTATGTTAAATTTAGGGTACGGGTGTGAGATTTTGTGAAAATAAAATTGAAAATTGTATTCGATTTGTGTAGGCTAATGTTTTTGAAGCATCTCTAGAGGAAAAAATACCGATTTGTTTGTTCAGAATCACACTGTATTATACACTCTTTGAAATCACACGACCGGCTTAAAAGTCTATTTTAACCTACTTTTTTCATTCGAGGCAACGGAATTTAATCTTCGAACAGCACAAAAGATGTTTGTTGGAGTTTCAGGGGGTCTGTTGTCGCTCCTTATTCAACCCTTAACGCCTTGAGACAAACTCTCGCGTAACTCGATTCCTTCCTCGAAAAGGTCACCCGTCGTTCCATCGATAAAAATATGCCACAGAATTAAAAACTATCAAAGCCAAATTGTGATTTCTTAATTTCTTCTTAACGCCGGAATAACAAAATCCCATTCACCGAGAATAAAATACGTCTTCTGTTAAATATCAGTCTTTTTAAGAAGTCGGGGTATTAAATTCGCGCGGGTGCACGGGGCGAGATTGCCCCCATTGTCGCGTTTTGTTAAAAACGGATATAAAAGTGAAAAGCAGTGTTCAACGGATACTCCACTGACGATCGAAATGAGAAATGTCAAGCGTTATACCCATGATTCCATGGAGTATCAAATTTGCTATAGCAACCAAAGGGAGACAAATCTTTTCCCGCCATTTATTTCGCGCCTTTTTTCTTCGCACTGCGTACCTGGACATGTAGCCTACATCAATGGATTACTATATTATCACTGCGCGGAAGGCCTGTATACAATCCCAGGGCTGTCCACTCTTTCAATCTGAATAAATTTCAATAATTCCCGCCAAACCTGGCTCTATATTTGGCGCGGAATTTGTGCTTTGACGTCAGAACTACGCGCGCAAAACGCATTTTGATGGGCCACGTGTATACAAATTCAGCTTTACTTACGCACATCGCTCTATTCAAGCAAAATAACTTCCACAAGAAATGTATTAAGAAGGATGTCCTGAAAGATCCGCTTTGATGGATACGGAAGGAAAGAGGATGCTTCGAACCAATCTTACTTGCATCATGCTTGTTAAGCTTTTAAGAGCAGAACTCCATTTTGTATAAGTCGCAATCGAACACCCCAGTAGTATACGAAATGCCTATTGAGCCTTTGCACGGCGGCCATGACAGGGGGCAGTCACATTGTCACCGTGTGTCATGCACGAGTGCTTTGTGATTCTATTGTTACATCATTTAAATATGAAAACCTGCCCCCTGTCATGGCCGCCGGTGCAGAAGCTCTATTGCAAAGGCATGCTCATTATTTTCGAGTTCACTTTTGCACTAAGAACACGGATTATTTTTAATTGTTTCAGCATTCATTCCTAAGAGTTGTACTAAAATTCGAAAAGTGCTAATGTGGTAGTCAGAGAGCTGGCCTTGGGATTAGAAGGTTTGTGGTTCGATTCCAAACAAATTTTAAAACATACGAATTTTAAAACATACTTTTTGGAGATACAGTTCAAATCACAAATGAATCCATATTTTTCCCGTCCATGAATCTCGACGATTTTCCCTCCATATCAATTTCGACACTCCCCCACACTACACTTATAAAGTCATCCAGTTGCGTCTACGTCTCAATTTAAAATCTGCGTCATTGAGGATGATTTTCCGTGGGTTTTAAGCACCTTTCTTTCAGGCGCGGTGAAAATAAACATTTTACAAGAACGGAACCGAATATCGACCATTTGTGAGTGGGCGCGGCCGTTAAAAACACGCACACAAACATCATACATAATAAATCGCACTCCATATTCTGACGTGTTGTCGAGGTATTTAATGAAACCTCTTTATAAACATCACAATCCCAATGCTCTCAAAAAAATAAATCCTTGTTACATACAATAATTATTCCTCCAAAAAAGCAGTGATTTTTTTTGTTTTGTACAATTTGTTCAGGTCTCGTCATAATCGCTATGAAATATAATACAGTTTTAACATTTTAAGAAAGTGATAGTAACCGCCCGAACGTCAAGAAAATAGTGCGAAATTTACAAGACTATATACAGTAACAACTAGAAATTTTAATTTTTTTGCACCAGTTTTTGCCGAATATTGAGTAGCTTACACGCATAAATTAACCAATGATCGTTGGTAACTGAGGTCGTTCATTGGCTGAATCTGTATTTACGTCAGAAACATGTTTCTGACGTCACCGTGGATTCAACCAATGATTACCTTTGGTCGTTGGTAACCGAGATCGTTCATTGGCTGAATCAGCATGACGTCAGAATCAAGTTTCTGTTTATTGTCGCGAAAACGGGCCCCATATTTGATATTCTGCAAAATGTCCAATCATTTGGGGGGAAAAAGGAAGAAGACATTCAGGAAATTTGACGTCTTCGTGTCCATTTTAGCGCAACCAAGATATTTGTTGGTGACGTCATCAGTGTATTAAATGGTTAAAATTATAGCTGACTTAACTCCTCTCTGAAACGCCCTTTGAAAAGGTTAAAATGTGAAATTCTGAGTACATGTAAACAATTGTCCAATAATTGTTACGCAAAATTTATTCAACACAAAAAAAAAATCTGCGCTCGCAGTTTGTAAATAGAATTCTAGAAGACGTGGTAAATGTTTTAAAAATCGCCTGTCAGTCTCGCCGTGCTCGGATTCAATGGCTACGTCTTCAAATTAATCACGAGTCTATGGAAATTAATCAGGCAGGCTACCCTGCGTCTTCCATTGACTCGTGTATAATTTTAAGCCACAGCCAGTGGAGTCAGACGCGGCCATTGCCATTTTTTGCGGTATGGCGCCCTCTGTTGAGCCAAATTAGAAACGTCTACACCACAATCCGAGAAAAAACCCAAAGTTGTTTTTTTCTTTCCCAAGAAATTATTTAGAACAATTTTAAAAGCCCAACAAAACAGCTTTTTAACTAAAAAGCCATTTCTGGCAAGAAATTACACTTAATAGAATGCACGCTAACTGCAATGCAGTGACGTCACCATTGCTTAACACCAATAATAAATTAAAATGCAAGCATAAACAAAAAAAATAACACCGTACAGTAAATTGATTTTCCTACATTTTTGGTAAGAACGTATAAATTACTACAGTGTAAACTAAAAAATAAAAGGCATACAATTAAAATTAACTTATTGGATTAATTAAAATAGTATACAATTTTCAAGTTCTGTTCAAATGCACTAAAAAGATCGTTATTTTACTATCACAATCGCAATAATTTCCTTTGTTTAAAAAAATCCCATATATGGAATGATTAATGGTTGTGGATCAAGCCACTCCTCTTTTGAGTTTTGTAGCCCCGCCCAGTTAGCCTTTTGCATGTACCATAACATAATGGCTGGTGCCCTGAATCCTTCACTGTGAAATGGAGGTGCAGTTTAGAAGGTCACATTCTATGCTGTTGTTGCTACGTCGTGCACGCCATTGCCTAGCAACCAAGAGTCTGGTTGCTTTATGCCATTCTCTCCTACAGTGAACACAGTATTGATTCTGTACTTCACATCTGTCGCGTGGACCACACATCGATATATAATCACTGGACGACGTCTAAAATTCAAGACATTGTACCCCACCAAATGCCTTGCCTAGACTGGTCATACTGTCTTCACTAGTCTACATGTGTTAAGTGGAATGCAAGCGATCGCATGGACTGGGGAGCAGTCTAGGCCAAGCATTGTTCATGGGGTACAATGGCGGCCGGCGCATAGCTTCAATTCTCGTATAGCCAACTGCTATTGCATACTTCATCCAGTGATTATATATTGATGGGACCACATAGCGACACAAATTTAGTCTGGTCAAGTGGACACCTGATGCTACTCATGCGAAACACGCAAAAGGCTTATTAAAATAAACTTAAAGCTTTATAAAAGAAGTCAAAAGTTGAAACACAGAAGTAATCTTTTAAAATCAACACCTGATTACCATGATTACAAGTCTGTGTGACCTTTTTATCAAAATCTGCAAACTTGGACTAAATCATGAATTACAATGTACACAGTTTCCTCGAAATTCCAATGAATTAACGACAAAATCTCTTAAAAATCTACAAACATTTGTCTAAATGTAAATCACAGCTCTGCACCTGGAACTAAACAAATGCAAGTCGTCAGGGCAACATAATCTTTAAATACCAAATCCCAAAGGTTTTTACCCAAAAAAGCCACAGTTTGTTGCATATCAAAAGAGTATGCAGGATCAGGACTGAAACAAATCCAGTTATTTCCTCGGGCGCCAGAAATTTATCATGATTTTTTTCACGTAAAAAACGTTACTTTTGTAACTTGAACGTTTTCACAATTTTCAAAACTTGCTTTAAAAAAAGAGGGCCACTAAGTAGCATGTTCATTCTTTTTCATGATCTGAAGGATAAAAATAAAATTCAGTAGAGCATCTTTTTGATGGATACCGGCGCATTACAAATATTCATTATTATTATTATTATGTAGAGCATATTTTGCTCCCATATTATGAAAATTGTCAAGTGAATATGAATCGAAATTACTGAAACTGCCCAATAAATTAGCGGTCAAATTATGGAAAGCAACTAAAACATGTTTAATTTACAACATGTAGTTCATGTCTGCAGCCACACTGCCCTTTACTAAGGCTTGTGGGGAGCACGAAATACACTATAAAATAGATGTACGAATGCAGAGAGGTGGGGTGGGAAACCTTTTACCCAGGGTACTTTTAACCTTCACAGATAATCCCATAATGCATCTGACCATCTATCCATTACATACTTCAACGAACGAATGTCAGATATTCTACAAGGATCATGTGTCGAAAATCCCAGGTACTGCAGCCAGCCAACACGCCTAAGTGCTAATTTGTGACGGTTACCTGCTATCCGTTTACCAGTTCTTGAAATCAGATCTCGACCAATCACTCGCGAGCCAATCAAGAAAAATGTGCCAAGGGAATAACGTAGGCAAACTCCTAACGAAAGAAGTGGTTTTATGTCTTATTTTAACTTCAGGCCCTGTCGTTGTTGTAAAATAAGTAAAATAAATGCTTTTGAGTTTTGAAGTTTACTTTTGAAAAACAAAACTGTCATCTGATCAGTGGTGCGAAACTAAAATGCTACAGGCGTAATTTTTTATTAAATTTGTCTTTTCATGCCTTCGAAAAAAGGCTGAAGGCAGTTAGAAAATTCAAGAAAGGCTTACGATTTTTAAAATATACAATGTGAATGGTAACGTATACATCTGGGACATTTTGAACGCTTGCGAGACCAAGTCCAAAGGAACAAGTGAGGCCAAGCTGGTGACAAGCCTAGTCTGGCCCGGGCCATCGGGCCTGACATCTTTTAACCCTAACTCCCAAGGATGTACGTAAAATCATATTTTGGAGGATTGAGGAGTGTTAGGATTAATAGACCCTACTCACACGTTTGAATGAAATAATCTGGCCTCCTGAATCACTTCTATTGAATGCAAGCTGCACGCCTTCAGCGTGAATAGGGTCTATTAAAATCGCCCCCAAAATATATCAAATTGTGTTAGGGGTGTGGTTCAATGTAAACATGTTAAAATAGTGTCAGTGTTAACAATGAATTTTGAGTTACAGACCTCACTAGAAATCTTGGACTGGTTCCCAATATAAAGTTTGGAAGAGCTTATAATGTAATATGAATTTGGCTGGATCCAAATTAAATGGCTAGGGTTACATCACTTTCCATAGACTTGTGTATTAGTTTTATTATCCGTAGCCATTAATTTCGATGCAGTCTTAGCCAATCAGCTACGTGTCGTTCGGTTCCGGCTGCGGCTCCCGTTTAATCCAGACATCATCTCGGGGGTCGGAAATCATCGGCCGTTTCTTGCTGAGACTCGAATCGCTCTCGACTTTGATCAAGCCTCGTTCGGTGAACAACGCTCGGTCGGGCGTTAGGAGGTGCATCCGTTGAGAATGTCCTGGTTTGAGGATGGTGAAGGCACCGGGAGACCGTAGCTCAAGCATGGGTTGGGAAGAATAGCAGCTCGGGCTTAGAGACGGCCTGGTGTCGAAATAGTACTCACGGAATCGCCGCATGGATTCTTCTTTATCCGGAACTTCAGCCGTTGGCGGGAATTGGAAGACAGTGCCAAGAGAACTGGATTTCTGAGTCGGGGTGCAAGGAAGAGATCTTGAGGATGGTTTGGACTCCAGAGTGATCTTAGGCGATTTGGGCTCGACTTCTTGGTAGGAAGGCGGACGGGAATTGTCACGGTTCCACTTCCGTTTAACGCGGAGTTTGATTGGAATTCCCTTCTCTTTGTCTTTCCGCTCTAAATCTATCCTTTCAGCCTCCGTGGGGCTTACGGATTGTTCATCTGGGCGGTTCGCTTTATTGTTCTCCATGTCCAAGCAAGTTCTTTCGGGGGAAGGTCTCGGGGAGTGCATCCCCGCATACCTGCGATCAGGGGACAGCCTTTTGGGCGATACGTGTTGCCAGGGACGTACAGGCTCAGGCACTCTCATGGCTTTCTCACTTTCGGGTGGGGACGTCGCGGCAGAAGGCGCTTTAATTTCGGGAGGCGACGAGAGAGTCAAGGGTTTCTGGGTCACCGTGATCGTTTGAGCTTGTCTTCGTTCATTCATTCTCCTCAAATATAACTCGGATTGGAGCGGCTGATCGGGAATGCGAATCACATTCTCGTGATGATGGGCTTCAGGGGGAGATAAGTTCAGCCCACCGATGCGCGCTTCGTTTTCGGAATGAGTCCGCCATATCGTACCCGGAGATTGCGCCATCGCAAATGGGCGAGGAATGGACTGTCCACGGAGCTTAGTAACCCGGTCGTGCTCGAGTCGCGACTGCGCCTCTTGGTGCGCTTGAATCTCGGCTGGAGAGTACGTAAACCTTGGACAAGGAGCCGTGAAAATGGGACTCATTGCTGATGCGGGACTCGGCATCGGCGACAAGTAGCAGGGGCTCGCCGGGAGAGAGTGAGAGTAATACGAATGTCTCATCACGGGATAACTTGGCGAAAACGGTGGCGGTCTGACATCGATCGGGATAACCGGAGGCTGCATTTCAGTTCTCATTCCCGGCTGACTAATCCCAAACTGTTCCGCATCACCAAGACTATGCGATCTCTGCCGCACTGGAATAGGCCTCTTGGATCCTTCAAGCGATTCTTGTGAGTCACTCGACGATTCGCTAAGTCTCCTCACACCTCCTAGATCCTGCGTCTTCTGTTTGTCGTCGATCACGATGACATCATCGGGCGAGCTGGGGTTGTTTGTAGGACCGGACGGGGGCGGCATGTACTGTGGAATGTACTTCATGTCGGTCCCGGGGTAGTTCACTAAAATGAGCTTGCTGAAGTTGAACTTGTACGTGAATCTCTTGCCTTTGGTTTTGTTGAGAATCCGCTTGTTGTAGTAATACCTGAAAATAAGTACAACAAAGTGAAAACCTTAAAAATGTATTCTCATCTCCGAGTTGATTTCACAAAGACTACACCCAAATCCATCGCATCTCTTTGTAAGTTGCGACTGGTTCAGAAAGTTGTTATTGATTTTGGTACTATGAAATCGACCACAGGTCTTTCTTATGTCTTTCTAGGTTGATCAAGAAATTTTCCTACAAATTTTCTTTCAAAATAGAAGAAATCTGTTCCACTTTTGAGGCTTAAGTTATCTTCTCAGAGCAAGTTCTATTTTGAGAGAAGATATTTAATAATACTCTCAGCCAATGCAAAAATACTGTCTCGACTGCCAAAATGGGCCTGAGAAAGAGTACACCCAAATTAATTTTAGTATAACGTTCCTTTATTTATTGATATTTTCTCAAACTTTATGAGGCTTGTATACATTTGGAACAAAGTTGGCCAGGATGTCCGTCCAGTTGGCCTCGGTGCCCTTTAAAATTTCCAGTCTGGACTCTGGAGTGACCTGCCTCTTATTTTGATAACGTCTAGGCGCTAGGCCTGTTGGAACCATAAACATTCCACCCACCTGAGTGCTCTACTGAGTTTGTCGTAGTTCATATGCGGCTTGCATTTCCGCGCTCCCCAGACACGAGCCAATTCATCAGGGTCTTTAATCAGGAATTCCCCGTAGTCACCCTGCCAAGCGATGACGTCGCGGTACTCTTCTTTCTGTAGAAGCTCTAAGATGAAATGCCAGAGTTGGATTTGACGTGATCCGGGACTGCTTTCCGGCTTGTAAGCCCAGTCAGGAAAAGCCATTCCGCCTGTAAACAAACGAGCATTAAAATGAAAGGTGCTAATTACAACTTGACCGTTGGTCATTAATGTTTATTGACCTGTTTGACCACATCTTGTGTCAAGGCAGATTGCACCAGACTCCATAAGAGCCACCGAGGCAGGTTGCGCCACTCTGCCTGAAGACCCTCCCTGAACTCCTTTGTTCAAACAGGTCATCACTGAGGGGGAACAGTCTTGAAAGCAATTCTAAAGTGATTGTTCTCCACAAGTTCTTCTCTACAACTTCTTCTCTAAGACTGGATATTTTAAGAAAAGTGGGGTTTTTTGGGGGAGGGGGGGGGGGGGGGGGGGCGAGGGGTGGGTGTTGGGAGGAGTACATAAACCTGAATGTACCTGTGTTATAGACGGGTGTGGCTGGACTTGGGATGTTGCTACTTGGTGAAGGTTCCGGCGGTTGATGTACCGGGGTGCTAGGTGGATCTAAACAACGATAGTGCATCATTTTAGGCCCTCGCTGAACACTGCACGGCATCCAGGGTTGAGAACGGGGCGGTGGCGAGGAAAACTGCAGGCACAAACAAATACAGAGAAAATGGTAGAAATCAGAGATATTTCAATTTCTGATTTGAAGATTTTCATTTTTTGTTCACACAGGACTGTGAGCTGGCAGGAAAATGTGGAGGCGATTATTAAAGGTATACATGTTTGGTTTTTACCCTCTAAACAATTTCTGAATTATTATCTTTAAGCTTACTTGTTATAAGCTTACTTGTTATCAAGATGGTAGAGGTATAATCATCCTGTGAAATTATTTCGTCTGAAGTACCCTATTCATGAGATAAATGACAAAACTATTTAAATCTCTAAAGATCGCCTGCAGGCGATTTTTTGACCCATTCATTCATGCACAAAAACGATGCTTGGATTTTTCAGGTTTTCTAGAGTATTACTGCATCTATGCGGCTGAAATTTCTACAAGGTAGTTTTCTCGACATAGGCTTATAATTACCAGTGGAAATCACGCTGTTTTTAACAGTTTATACCAATCATGTTATTTTTATACTACTATCTATATACACGAGTGTGTATACGCAATTTTACTAGGGCATGTGAACAAAACCAGGCCATTAACTACTGTAGTGTTATGGCTGTTTTCTGGCTACATTTTAAAGTTGCACTGCCCGTGTTTGGGCCGATTTGGGCTTACAATTTTTTTTTAAAGTTAAATAGGTATTTTTCTAGAATAGAAAAAGTTATCAGCTTTCATTTGGTACCAAGAACGTAAAAATCCGTCAAGGATTAATGCCAGTCGATTAAAAACAGGAAATGATTAAATGGCTGGCAGGTCATTTAATCGACAGGGTTATGACGTAAATGTACATGTGCGCGTACATGTGTACATTGTACACATACTATGTACATATGAGCGTACGCGCACATGTACAACATGTGAAGCACGTTTCAAGAAAAAGGCTTGTATCTCCAATTCCCGACGTCGGAAATTTAAGTTTTTGATATTTTTCGTTACAGAGACACGTAAGCTTTCTAAATTCGTTCGCTTGTGTAAATTAATTTTTTAAATCCTTTCACCGAAACACGGGCAATGTAACTTTAGGCTCAAAACATCCTCTTACAAACAACTTATTTTTGGCCGTTGTTTTTGTCCTTTTAGGAAGGAAGGAAGGGATAATTAGTGCAATGCACTCGCAAGTCTTCGCTCTTCTGAAGGACATACGCAAAGGCTCCTTGACTCCGGGAAAAGAAAAAAAAAGCACCCTCGGACTATTCTTGGAACATCATTTGTGTCTCAAGATCTCTCGGATAAGAACCTGTGAATAAACACCAAGGACATTTCTGTTTTCTTCAAGAACCATCAGAGCTAGCTCCTCAAGATGAAAATCTTGAATACTTTGATCCAAAGGGTAAGTACCTTAATAAGCTCTTAACTGCTAGATATAGCTTTGGTTAAACTAAAAATAGAACTTGCCAGTTAACACTATACATGTACAAAAATATTCATGTGCGGAGATACTATCGTCCTTAATTATTTCACCTATCTTATCATGGCTTTAGAATTAAAAAGGTGAGCAGTTTTTACGTTTTTGCCGGAGTCAGATTTTATAGAGGCCAGAAAGCAAACGCATCTGTTGGCTCTGGTTTAGGCCTTTATTTCATAGTGAAAGTGCCCTTTGCGAACATCGCAAGATGCACTTAAAAGCTTGTTTGTAACAGTGCCCTTTTGGGGCACTGTCTGCCGTCTGCCAACATTTAGTCGAAGCTTTAAAGGCCCAGTGTATCATTTGCAATGACCCCAAAAAGTAATCGACGAGTTTACAGGGGAAAAGTTCTGAAAGTAAAGATTGAATTAATAGCAACTATCCATTGAAAGGTTTTCGCTCAAAATGATATAATTTTACCAGAAAATAATCCGTAAAGATGAAATTATTTAGATCGTTTGCAAACGATTTACTTATTTTTGGTTCGCATCTACGCGGTCCAAAATGCATGGGCGCTGTGTACTGCGTGTGCGTGTTCCAACGCGATGCATTTTTATGGATCGCGCGCACACGCAGTATATGATGTGCGCTACAGAGTGCATGACGCAAGCCACATATAGTACCCGATCAACTGAGAACGAATATTTGAAACACCCCGCCAAGACCAGGAAAACGCATATGGATTTTCATGGTTTTTTAAACGTGGTACATTTGACAAAGCTGAAATTTCTTCGGATGAGTTTGTTGATGTCTTTCTTTTGATTTATAATGGTTTTATTCGCAGAATCGCTCAAAAACAGATCACCTACAGGGCCTTTAAGTTTGGCCAGAATTACAGCAATAATGTAAACCAAATCTAACTCCTGAAATGTTTTCTGTTGGAAGAAATTAAAAGGGTGATTTCTTTTCTCAATTTCGTTTAACAAAGGAACACCTAATTTGTAAGAGGTCAAATCAGTTTCTTTGTCACACGAAGAACAAAAATCGATAACAAAAAAGGACTTCTTGGTTTAAGTTGCGACCAAACCACCTGAGAAATGACTCTCCAAGTTCCGTCCAGAAATAAACATATATGTACAAGAACCCCTCGGCATTGATATCCCCATCTGGATTTAGCAATGGTCATATGATGTAATTGATGACGTATGATACCCGCGGCAATCTTAGTCGTTCCACAAGAAGAAATCCCTTGGAACTGAAGTCTCCCGGTCACAACTTCCAATAAATAAGTGGCCTGGAGTATAGGAAATTCAACTATGCGGTGGAAAAAGTTTGTCTTCAATTCAAAGTTTGTTCAATTCAACCAAATTACTAGCAAGAATTGGTGCATTTAAACGTTTTAAATGCAAAGAAGTCTAAACGTATACCCTTTTTAAGAAAGACTACCGGTATTAATGCAAAACATATGTACAGTTGAAGTCAGAAACTTGTATAAGTGCAACTGCAGGCAACCAAGTGTTAAAACTGGTGTGCTTACACCATTTTTGTAACAGTCTTTATACTATAAAGTCTTGATTTTGTGGAATACCTCACGTGCTTGCAGTATACTTAAAACATAGCTTGTACACCTTGCAAGGGTTCGGGTAGTCCTGTTTACCATTTTGGGTGATGATGGTATAGTGGTGTACATGTATTTTATACTTCTGACTTCAACAGTATAGCTAACGAGTAAGGGTAACTGGTAACGATTCTTAAGCAGTTATCAAACTAATTCTGGTAAGCAAAACAATTATGTTCCAAACTTTTCACTTCATTAAAGCGCAATCTCGTCGTCAGGTATGCTGCAGCATTTCTGGCAAAAACCTATACTTTACAACTACCAAATGTCCAAAACCGGCGTTTAGATATTGCCATTCGGGAACAAAAACAAGAATTTTCAATAACTCAATGTATTTGGTGTATTCCTTCCTAATTTTTGCTCTAAATAACACAAACCATAAACTTCATCAACGCTAATTATAAAATTGATGGTGTCATACTTCAAAACAGCATACACCAACTCCAAGTAAACAAGCAAGGCGTTAAAAACACCTCTTGCAATTTCTCCGCCAAAAGCCAAAATAACAGCTTTCAACTCACCAAAAACGAAGACTTAAGTCCACCGCCCGATCCTCCCCATAACCACATCAGGAAAACACGGGTTTAAAGTTACAAGGGCCCACACTAACTCGCCGAACCACGATCCGGAATCATCGCGTGTTTATGTCAATAATTCACGTGTAGTTCATCAACTATCTAACGTATACTAGTGCAGTAAATGGCGTTGGTCGCATCACATACGTAAGACGCCGCGTGATCGCGCGCGCGCACTTTACAACGGAGGCAGTTACCATGCCAACCAAGGAAATGAAGTCTTGATATTTCCGTTGTCACGAGATGATGTGGGGATGTCCAAGCGGTTAGTTCCGTGTAGTATGCTCTCCTTCACATAACCAAACGAAGGACTTTCCAATCAATTAGGTGTATTCAGACACAGCTCGGATCGTCAAGGTTTCAGTGATATTGTTAGAGCCCCATTCATGTATTTCGTGCGGCGCGGCGCATGTTTCAACTCGATATATCCAATTATAATGACGTCATACGGCCTGGCAAGGACGCCCGTCTCGTGAGGGCTTTACCGGTAATGACGTCACTATGACGTCCAAGAGGATCCGATTCTGACGTTACGGAAGGAACAAAATCACGATCGTCGACCTTTGGTGGACCGGTGGTCTCTGGTGAACCTAGCCTGGGCCATTATTACCCGAACCCACGCTCGATAAAAATACGCCGCGCCAGGCTTATCAAAACAGAACGCACTAAAGCAAATCACGGGCCGTCGATCGTTAAAAGTCCGCACGCGCTCCGTATTTTTTAAGCGGTGTGAAGCACGCTCGATCGTCGGAAGTATTTTGATCCGACGGTAAATTTATCTTGGACGAAAAGCAAATATTAAACTGAACAAGAATAGCAGCGTGACTCGGAGAAAACGGCGACCAAAATATATTCCTAACCGGAAGCTTAATTGAAGACGATTCGTCGCGTGGTTTGACGATCGTTAAATCTCCTTCTAAATCCCGAGTAAATGCCTCCCACCCTTAATGCAAAACAGAAACCCAATCTCGTACTCTACCCATCAAAACTTTGGAAACACCTTGAAAGTTTCAGGTTTTTGAGTAGAAAACGTAGAATTTTGTGAATGTTGATTTTGTGAATGTTGATTTTGTGAATGTTAATTTTGTGAAAGCAAATGTAGATGTATTCTAACAAAAAGCAATATATACATGTTAATTTTAGTGCCGTCTTCGGTCTCAGCAGTGGGTTTTATCAACAAATTGGAGAGCATGCAAAAAGAAACGGCTAAACTTGATGTTCATCAAATAATCCCCCCTTAGCAGCTATGACAGCTACACACAATCTCTGCATCCTGATTGTCAGTTTCTCCAAACATTCAGTGGAAATACGCCTCTTTTTAAGACTCTCCAGAGGTGTTCTTGGCTGGTTGGGCATTTCTTTCTGACCTTAAGATCCAACTCCTCCCAGATCAGCTCAATGGGATTGAGATCAGGTGACATGTGCACCTCCGTTGCTTTAATAGCTTAGTTTATTATGAAAAAACAATTAAAATAATATACTTCCTTCTCAAAAACCTAAAACTTTCAAGGCGTTTCCAAAGTTTTGACGGATATAGTGTATATCTGTTTTTAGAGAATTTTGAAGCTGCTAAACAGAATGTACCATGATAAATTTGCTGAGGAAATTTAATCCGAACCTCGATAATAAAAACACCGCTAATACAACATTCTGCTTTTAACGAGAAATGTTGAAGTTCCTGATAATACAAGGTTCCTTTTATAACGAGGTAATCTACAAAGTCACTGGACGAGGTTTTAAGGATATACATTGTAATCCTTTTGGGAACGCCAATAGAGCCTGTGCATCGGCGGCCATGACAGGGGGCAGATTTTCATATTTAAATGATGTGACGATAGACCCATCAAAGTGCCTACTCGTGCATGACGCAGGGTGACAATAGGGACCATTAGAAATGGTACGCGTACGGGAAACGTATGCGGCTGGGAAAAAACTGGATGGCTGTACCAACAGTTTGCGCGGTTATTTTGTCTGCACAGCATATAGGCAATGTGACTTTTTACATCAATATAACCATGTACACATCCGCACATTTCTTGAACAGCCACGAAAAATTTGTGATATAACAACCCGGATTTTGCAAGCCGCATACGTTTCCCGTACGCGTACCATTTCTAATGGTCCCTACTGTCACTGCCCCCTGTCCTGGCGCCCGTGCAAAGGGTCAAAACAAGAGAGCTCAGTGATAGAGCGCTAGCAAAACAGGTGTCTCGGGTTCAAATCAACACGAGGCTGAACATCCAGTGCATGCACCCACACAATTCAGTTTTGTGGTCATTTTCTCATTGGCTCGAAAAGTTCAACCTATAGTTCAAGCGCGTATGGTTCATAATATACATGCGATACATTCGCTTGCAAGACAAAAACAGCCCGCCTGCGATAATTCATTTACTTTACAAAATTGATGTTTTGTGAAATGGGCCAAATGTTTGCTTGCATATTTATTCTTTATAATGACCTCATTAAGTCTAGCTTTTAGCAGCATAATGTGGGCGTAAATGCTTTTTAGAAAACATGTTTGCCGATGTTTTGTCCGAAAAACACATCTTCCATTATTTATGATGCGGCATTTGACGGTTTCCGGTACAACGACGGTCTTAGTTATTCCAAAGGCTTTTGTTTGTCGCATGTGTAATATTTGTAAAATACAATGCACCTATTTTTGCGATTTGTGTAGAAAACTAGAGTGCGATCTCATTACGTGTTTGTGTGCGGATTTCTGTATTCAAATGGGGGACGTTTAACAATAAGGTATAACGGTAGTCCCATGAGCTTTGGGGACATGCGGGTATAGAGCGGCATTGTTTCCTGAGCCTCGGCATAATGGAGTAGGGTGGTCAGTTCCTTTCTCCGCCGCTCGTACCTTCGCTTGGTCTTACTTAGACTAGCTGGGTGAACTGAGGGTGCCCCGGCCGGGAATTGAACCCCCCGACCATGGGTTGGGAGACGAGCGCTCTACCACTACGCCAATCCGACACCCCCGTTTAACAATAGGGTCCGTAATTGCCAAGGAGGTCCGCGATTTGGAATCGTGTACATTTTGACCGTCCCTGAATAAAGCAACAGTGCGCCATATTGCTTCAGGGAAGACAATATCTTCCATAGACTGGTTATACTATATTCACTACAGTACGTGGAATGCAAGCGATCGTATGGACCGGGGAGCAGTCTAGGTAAAGCATTGCTTCGCCTGTAGATGGCAGATTTTATGGCAAAATAATGCCTCTCAGGCTCAGATGCAAATCGATAAAATACTGCTAAATGTGTTAACAATTCTGCAAATTTCATTTTTTCCCTTCAAAATAAATCTGCTAGCTAAGGGTTGGTCACGCCGAGGCGTAACATGATCATTGTTACCTCACCTATCGTGATGACTATTAGCCTTTTTGAAGTATGGCGGACACAAAGGAGGGCGCACTTTGCAGTGGGTATAAAATCGACTAAAATGCAAAATAACTCAGTTTTGTCTATGTATTATAATTACAACATGTAAATCAAGTTTTTGGAAAGAAATACAATTGATAAAAAAATTCATACCCAAATGAAATTGCGCCCTCTCCTTTTGTTCCGCCATACTTCTAAAAGGCTAATTATCCGCGCCATTTTGTTCCTTGCGACAGTATTGAACGATGGAAAAAAAAATATAGGCCTATTAAAACGTATATTTCGAGTGATGCCTTTTGCTCGCAAATCAGTACTTACCTTTTTGCTCTGGAAATTTCGATTGCATCTAAGCAAGAACGTTGATAAAGCTACAAGATCTAAAACATTACCAAACAAGTATACAAAAACCTCACCAGAAATACCGGGCCTGATATCAAGTCTGAAACACAAAATGCTGTTGTTAAGTTTTACAGAATGTCGGAATCGTAAAGAAAAATCATTCGTTAAACGAATTGATATGGTCCGGAAAAGAATACCCTTATTTAACAATCGTTAACAGACTCACGTGAATCTTGAATAGTGCAAATCGCAACTGACAAAACTTGTTGCTTCCTCACTCGTAAAAATTAACAGCTCTCCTCTGGCCAGTCAAGTACAAACTGACGACAGGTCGGTCAGAAAGGACTTTTCAGCTCGGTGTTTCCAAAGCAAATGAAAATGTCATTTCCAAGGCACGATAGTTAGCTTCTCTGATACCTCGTTCATCTGTGTATTTGCGCGTATCAATAATAGGGTTGATGTTACGTAGGGGTTTCATTATGCGGAACGTGCGCGGTAGCAGCGTACGGTGCGTGGGCGCAGGTCGTCGGTAAAGTCCAGGCCAGCCTATATAGGCCGGGTCTTGCCCAGCCGTGCGTGGGCCGGAGTTTAGAAGAAAAACTCGCCTCACGTGGTTTAGATGTTTCGTATATCGACATGCAATTCGCCCTTTATGTCATCTCGGCCCACGGTGTAATAGCAAAAACCGGAGAAAACTGGACGACATTTTTGGTGGAAGAGTGCCCTATGGACCCTTTACACGAGCGGCCATGACAGGGGGGGAAGTCACATCGTCACCGTGCAGGTGTTTTGTGGATCTATTGTCACATCATATAAAAACCTTGTGGATCTATTGTCACATCATATAAAAACCTGCCCCCTGTGAAAAATAAAATGAAAAGTTAACACTTACAAGCGCCCCCTCGCCCCGCACCACTCCCCTTTCCCCCCGCACCACCCCCACCCCACCCCCCATCCACCACCCCCCATCCATCACCCCGTGCACCACCCATGAAAGTGATATACAGTAAACCAACGTGCCGGCACGACAATTTCGGCTGACAAAAGAATCACCTTCTGCAATAAAAATTGCAACAGATCCAGCGCTTGCCAGATGACACGAAAAACAATTGGTTCATTATTAATGTATATGCCGCCGTACGTCTGCGCAAGTCCGGGGGAGACAAAAACGGAAACAAAGCCGTACGGAACTGTTTATCCAGAAAAATCGGAAAGATAATTCATGACAATTGGACAAGACTGCGCATTAAACGGAAAAGGTCCGTTTCCTTTCCGGATTAATTGACGAGACCAAATTTACAACAGAAGCTTGCGCGCCAAACGAACAACACATCGTCACAGCTCAGTGAAAACAATTAGTCAAATGCAAAATATCCACTTAACCGCAATAGAACCAAATGCATTGCACTGAAAATATAGATAATTATAGCAAACGATGCCATTTAAGCATCTGCCACATATATACCCGTTTTAATTATTCATGTTTCAAGGTCCTTTCCGAAACAAAAGATCGTTGTACACATTGCTATGCTAGACGTATACGTACCCAGCACGATGTGCTGCTATACACCACTCCCTCCCCCTTTAAAACCTGAGAAGATCAAGAATACCAAAAAGAATTCGAAAAATTCCAAACAACACTGAGATTCGAACCAGGGACCTTATGATTGCAATCCGAGCTCTCTCCTAACCAGACTACCAAGCTGGTTGCAAACCGACCGCATTCAAAACCCTAAATTCCTTTAACCTATTATATAGTATTCTCTCAAGACGCTTAAAAGGTACAAAACCCCTCGTTTTCCCCTCGCAGTGGTGTAAAAATAATTACGCGGCCGGGAAGCTACCCTCTGTCACATATCGTGCTGCATATGGCTAGACGTGTGACAAAGTAAAGCACTTTATTTATTTTTTCCCCGAGAAATAAAGAGTATAAACATAATTTGTTTTTCTTCGCAAACAGCCGCGTGTTTTAAGAATACGTAATCATTGATTCAATCAATCAATGGCCTCGGATGCTGACGACCAAAGCTGGCCATTGGTCGAATCAGTCATTACGTCACAAACATGTTTTTGGTTGTAATCGCGAAAACAGGCCGTAGTGACCCAGTATTTCGGACACAGTTAATACTAACTATACTACTCACAATAAGTTACTATAGGATATATGGGATATGTTGTCAATTTTTGATTTTTTTAAATTACTGTTTTCACCTATTCCGGTGACAAGATGTTTATTCTTGTCTTCCCTTTAATCAAACAACCATCTTACTAGGAGATAAAAGACCGTCAGCGGATCTTATATAATTATTTTTAGTTGCAACGTGCTATAGATAATTATATCGACAACCAAATGCCATTTTGCGACCGCGTTGGATGATTTCACTGAAGAATTAATGTACATTGTATATTGATTTGAACACCTTTCTGCGTTTTCGATCGAACATGACGTCAAAAGCGCTAAGAATAGCACAATAATCCAGTTTTGGCGGATTTCTAATGACGTGCAACGGACAACATTGACTAAAACATTCATAAGCGCAATTTGGCGCGCGCGCCAACCTGGCAACACAATAAGTGCATTTTTGCATCAATGGTCGTCATAGCAACATCCCTATAGCAGAAACCACAAGCCAATTTTGCACTAAAATCCCAAACATAAAAGTCGCATTTTTATATGTTTTCACTAAAATCACATGATATTGATAAAAGAAGCAGTAAATTTTAATTGTTCTGTCGTTGCAATTGTCTTGTGACTGAGATGAATGACGATTTTATATATCTTGCTGGTAGTACGCGACATTGTAATGCATATACGTGAAAACAATACATTCACCTTTCACACAGATACATTGTGACCGAAACTGCCTATAGAAATGAGGCTTACAAAATCGATCTCAACAATTCGATATTCAAGGAATCGATACTTATAATCGGGGAAAGGAAAAAATATTGTTCATCTGAGGCTTACAAAATCGATCTCAACAATTCGATATTCCAGGAATCGATACTTATAATCGGGGAAAGGACAAAATATTTTGCATCTGAGGCTTACAAAATCGATCTCAACAATTCGATATTCCAGGAATCGATAAAAAGGGGGAAAGGAAATAAATATTGTTCACCTTGAATTCTACACAAAACTTGAACTGGCTTTATTTAGTAAATAGTCTAACAAAATATCGACACCCGAGGAACCGAACAACCGATACTTCTATCGATAATCCGTCGGTGTTACCACGAACTGACACTTCCGAATTGGCACTCCCGAGTGCTCGTCTCAGGCAGAAAATTAACACTATGGACATCTAACAATGGAAATTGGGCACACACCATTGTTACTAACAATGGGGTTACAATGAACATGTACATGTTTTTGCTCATAGTGATACGTCAGCACGTAATTTTTGTTTTCACGAACTGACACCTATCGTAAATTAACTAATTACAGTAAAGCGACTCTACACCATGCACGTGATTCTACCAAGCTCATGCACCTGAAGTGTTGCGCTGAGCAATGCACACGCCTCATGGTGAGGCGAGTTTCACCTCATGTTGAGGTGACTGTCACTTCATGTTGAGGCGAGTGTCACCTCAAGTGTTTCATGTGCCTGGTGTGATAGTTAAGGCTTAAATGGAAACACTTCATGTGCGAGAGATGAAATTATTTTCAGTAAAAACATTTTGATTGTCAATCATCTTACACCTCAGGTGCAACACATGCTGCTCAGCACGCTCTGACCACCACTTCACACACCTGAAGTGACCATTCAATTTAACTTTTTAAATTGTCCGGCCCCACACGTGCATGAGACGCGAGATAACAAATTAAACCATCACTTGATGCACACGAGGAACAGTGGTTTAATCTACTTGAGCTACTTGGGGTGCTAGTCACTAACACATCAGGTACCTCATCCATAAGCAGTTACCTGCCTCATGTGTTCATGATTGTGGGACAAAAATCTGCTTGTGAAATTTTTACAGTGTAGGGATTGTTGCGGTCATTATTTTACTATTATTCTACAAGTATTCAGATGATATTATTCGTACCGAGCATTTTCAAGGCCTTTTTTCCGGGATAAATGTAACGTTTTCTTGGGTGTCAGTTCGTGGAAACAAAAATTCATGCGTTTTGGGTGCAGTGCTGTACGGAGTGCGCGCGCACACTTGAATGTCAAAGTTCGTGAAAACTTGTGTCCCCCAGACTATACGGTTTTCACGAACTGTAACTGAAGAGCACTTATTGTCACTTCGTGGTGACAGCGATCGTAAAAAAAATAACATTGACCTTTTGAAAATGTACGTCACGAATTTCATTTCGCAGGTAGACATGAAAACAGACAAAGTACAGAAATACAAACGACCATAAAATACAACAATAAATACATTTTGCACCCCTGTGCAGGATAAGCAAAAAGATCAACTGAATTACTATCGAGATGCTATCCGAAAGCGCAAAAACAGATTTACGAATAACTGAAGTCCAAAACTATGCCAACAAAATCGACACTTAAAACTCGATAAATAAAGAATCGAACTAGTTTTACCAGCAGGCTAAATGTATACTGAGCAGTAAAATTCTTAGCAAATGCTTTATCAAAAAAGGCCCCAGGTGTTAACTCACCGGAAAAGCCTTTATCCGATTCTTGTCGGCAAAATCACACCAAAATGATAACATCTACATGCTCTTCAGTCAATTTGTAATTGCTTCGATAAGGACCACAACGGATGCCGTTCCACAAACAGATAATGATCTTAATATCGCCATTACAAGTTTGAGGGATTTTGTTATTTTTTCTGTCTATACTGTTTAAAAAAAACCCAGGTTGACAGAGTAAGGTTTATGTCCCATAAGGATTACATTTTGAAGTATACTCTGGCCGAGCGGTCTGATTTATCGTACTCGAGAAGCGTTTATTCTGCAGGTTGATCAGCTCTCAAGTGTCTTACTGTGTAACAAACACAACATCTGGAATGGTGCCTGATCACCATTGAACTGAAACAACCAAACTTGGGATGAGAGAAAAATCGTAAGGGCCTAATCGGGATTCGAACCCGAGACTCACTAGAGACCTCCGACTTACTGTGCTGTGTCACAGGCAGCCGAGGCTGCATACTCCACATAGAGTTGAAGTTTATTAGAATGATGCAATAATGAGCCAAGCGACCAGGGGTAATAATGTCCGTGTGTCGATTTACTGTCATGCAAACACCTCGTGTGGTGGATTCGGTAGGCGATGTGAAATAATTATGAGTGCCTGCTGGCAAAATGACCACGGACGGACATCTGACCATCCTGAGATCTCAGGGAATTTCTACTCTGCAAAGCGACGTGACAATACCCTGAGGAAATACACGCAAATCTGTGGAGCGAGCCGGCTGTTGTCTTGAGCCAACTCACGCCCGAGTCATTTTGAAGTAATTTAATCAATTCGGTCATGTTATGCCGAAAAGAAACAATTTCTAAACTTTCCAGAAATTGTATTGGGTTCCGTTCCTTATGACTTTCCCATTCCTACCAAACTTTCAAACGACGAACCTTATTTACTCCGCAGTTTTTCAAATTAATAACAGGGATGCATGCTGACGAATGTAATGGAACGGATTCCCCAATATGCTTTAAATAGCAGCCAATCGCCGACGCGGACAACGGCCAGCATTACCGAGTACATGTATCACATGCATGCACGGTGTTTACAATCTGCGCGCGTTACATTTGAATGCCTGCAATCGTGCTGCACAATGCACTGCAAGCATCCTGATTGGTCCAGCAGAGGCGACAAGATTTCTGTCGCTGGTCCCACTGCCAAATGGGGCCTTTTTCAACAGGGCCACTGTACGCAGGAGTTAGGGAGTGCGTTAAAGGGGCACTGTTGCAAGAGGATGACATCTGACATGTAGTTGAACTTCCCTTGAAACCAAACCTGGGCACACGCAAATTTCGTTTGGTCCACTTAACATTGTCCCGAGCAAACTGCTTCTATTTTTGACCCATTGACCCTGCGCAAAGAACACTACATCTATAAAGTAAAGATTGGTACTTAGCTCAACCTCACACCACGCTAAGAGAAATCCATGCAACATAAAAATCGCAGAAGTCCATTTTCAAAAGGTTTTTGAAAATGAAACCCATCCTAAGTGGATGCCAATCTCGACATATTTGGATACTCGACTATTTACAAGTAAATACTCTTTGCGAATCAATCCGAGCTTGTTGACTCAAACACTTTAAGCTCGGTTTCAAATTCATCTTGCCAAGTGCGCGTGATGCGAGTCAAGTGTACCAAGTTACCTGTAAAAGAATGTACCGATGACTGTTTCATGATGCATACGCTCTGTTGTATACGACTGTTTCATGTGCTGTCTGCAACAACCGAATGTACTAAGTTGTTTTTCTTGTCCTAACCACCGAGGTTAACAATCGCCCAGACTCTTAAGATTCCAGCTCAACCTTTGAAAACCTTTCCATGCTTTCCCCATCGACATTATTCAGCACCAGAGAATAATCATTTGCGTTTTCCCCAGACCATTCTGGAGCTTTCTTGCTATTTTCTTATGGTTTCTGCGAGAATTTCGCGTCGTCTCGCCGGTATTCCCGTAACATCTTCGTGAACTCATGTCACATTTCACTTGGGCGTGTAATGAACTTTGCAATGAAGACGAAAGTTGGACTATTTCTAAGGCAAGAAACTCGGCGGGATATTTTGTAATCGGGACAGATCACAAGGGGTTTTAGTAAGGGAGTTTGATTGTGAGTAAACCTGGGGCTTGTTTTCGCGACCACAACCAAAAAACACCTTTCTGATGTAACACCTGGGCTGCGTTCCAAACACGCGAACATTGCAAACGTTTGCATCGTTCGCCAACAACTGGTACCCGACTTTTCATAGACTACTGCACAAAAGCATTGTAACCAGTGGCGAACGTTGGCAACGTTCGTGTGTTTGGAACGCAGCCCGGATTCAACCAACGATCAGTTTGGTCGTCGGCAATCAAAGCCGTTCATTGGCTGAACCAAACACCACGCGCGTGTGCGTCAACTTGAAGCGCGCGCCAACTTGAAGCGCGCGCGTTGTGTGGCTAGTCACGGCACTTGATTGGTCGAAAAAGTATTCCAACGCGCGTACTGCGCCCACACACCTGTCCGCATATTCTATTTTGATCAATTAACTTTTAGTTCGCGCTTCTGCATTTCTTTAGATTATCATATCGTCCGCTCTGTCATCGGTCATTAAAAGTTACAACTAAAGCGGGCCTCCCTCTGTGCGATTTTTGCCACAAATTTCCAACGATTAGGTACGATAGAGTCTATGGACAGTTTCTGGTAATCTCACCAAATCGTACCTAATCGTTGGAAATTCGTGGCAAAAATCGCACAGTGGGAGGCCTGCTTTACACACAAGTTTACTAAATAACGGTAGAACCAAAGTAAGGCTAATGGAAAAATGAGGTTAATTATTCTCCTCATAGCCGTATAAGACAAAATAATCAGATAAAAAGATACAACTCCGGAACTGCGAGCAATTTTGTGCTGGGAAGTCTTGTCCAGACATGCTTACGAAATTCGATTTCGGTATGGTCGTAAAATTACATTAAGTACATCTTACCGATAATGATATAATAAGGCCATGGAATTGTAGTGCAAATTTTATACAAATTTCATTACATTCCAACAAACATCAAAACCCTTTGCACTTTGATTGAAGCATCTAGAAACAAAAACACCAATCCAGAAAAATGTAAATGCCGTAATATGTTCGATTGGTTTCCTCCAATCACTGCTCTGGAAACGATCATCTGAGCATGCGCATTTTAACGTTGCTAGGGGCATTACTGCGTGGGCGGGGCTTATGCACACGTGATGCATTTTACATCTATTTTCCTTCAACAGAGGGCGCTCTACCATGCTAAAATTAGACTGGGTATCTGTCCCTACGCTATCCCCCGAGTGAGTCATACATGACATAAGATGTTTGTACGGACTAGGGAACCAGTTTGCATGACCCACATATCTTCCCTGTGACGTGGCCTTTCAATCAAGCCGCGCAGAAACATCCGACTGGAAGTAAATACTATATACCAACACGTGTAGAAATGTCGCCAATTACAAACATGTCTTAACACGTCCAACACATTCGCTTCGTGTAATCACAAACATTCTCCGAATATCGGTAAAAGGGCAATTGGATTTGGTATGTAAAACATTATGGCCTGATTCAATTGCGCACGGCTTTGTAGCCAATTAAACGGGGAGATCATCACGAAATTTCGTAAAATTTGAAACTATCCCGGAGCTATAGCATCGTGACTTGACATCATTGATTCAAAGATTAACATGCATATTGACTTCCCAATGAAAGTGCGGTTTTAAATGTCACTATACGCTGTTGTTACGTGGCGCAGGCCATTTCCCAGCAGCCTGATTGCTTTTTGCCGTTCTCTCCTGCCGTGAACACACTATTGGTTTTGCACCACATAGCAACAAAAAGTTAGTTTAGTTAAGTGTGCATGTGAAAGGAAGTAGCCCACGTCAGTACTACGCCAGACGCTATTTATGCAAAATATGAAAGTGCACGACCACTTATCTGTATTCTTACACAAATTTAGACTCGGGAGAACTAAACAAAAAATGGAAACAGAAATTGTGGAACTTTTTCCGATCTTTTTCCACATCACACAGAAAAACAGAACAGAAATGTTACAACTCACAAAAAGTGTCTCTGCAGATTTATAACAACCAGAGACCCGTAAAATACTGAGCCCTCGTAAAACCTCGCGAGATTCAGGTCACTTGTCCTCTCGCGAGATTTACAAGCTCGCCAAAATCTCGCAAGAGCCAACCACGAGAGATTTGGTGAAAGGATTCCAACGAACGCGCGATAAAAGGCTTAGGTCGGCAAAATGAAGGTAATAAAAAGACGGAAGATTGCGTCTTTGCGCGGGCTGGCCGCCGGCCAGGTTGTTTTCCACTTCAGTCGCTACTTCAGGGAGACAAAAATAGCGGGAATCGGAAAGAAAAAGAAGAGTCGTTCGCATACAAAGCTACCGAGGAAAGAGAGAGAAAAACCCGCAGGACAAAAACGCGGGACGCAAGTCACGGATGCTAAAGTGTCACTTCAAGTATCCCATGGAGACCGTCGAAAGAGGGCGCTATTGACGGTCACCGTAAACTGCGTACATAGACGTACCCAAAAATCGAATGCAATTTACACGAAGTAATCTCAAAACCGATGCACAGTTTGTCAAGCCAAACATTCGAAAGTCGATTTGAAAACTATTCAGGGAAAAATCGGGGATACATGTACACTGATCTAGGCTTTTTGGACCATATATTACCAGTTTACAAACCGCAACTTTGTTTACAATTTTTTTGCATTTCAAAATTACTGCAAAATTAATTATAACTCATTTTCCATATTGCATAGTAACTGATACCTTGCATTAAGCAATACAATGCCATAGATACAAAAATACAGTGCATAACACGACAACGTACCTGCAATAAGTAATTACTGAAAGAAAACTAATCCCGCACAAACAACAGGTGTGTGACGTCACGAACACCTGTTTTCTGTTTAATTACTGCGAAATAGCAATGACGACACGGCACGAGACGGGTTTGTCAGAATCACGTGCAGGTCAGAGGTCAATCGGTGCCTGGACGTCTGTCGCGCGATTATTGAACATCGAGGGTAGTTCAAAATAAATATTCAGGTATTGTGTGTTGGCCTTGGTGAAATACAATGCATGAACTGATGAACTCATTTCGTTGACTGTTTAAGGACTACGTGCATGTATTTTAATTAAACGATTACAGTACATGGTATGCACTTAACGCTAATTAAACGCTAATTACCAAAGATTTGGAACGGAAGCTTGGAACGGAAGCGACCCATATAATTGGCTGTGTGACGTCACGTGAGGTCATTTTCAATGTTTTGTTTCCAAACAACGCCGCACTTTTGTTCTAAAGTTACATCCAACAAATGTATTTATTTAAAGGGCCCCTTATTTAGGATTTTTATCAATGAAACATATGCTTTAAAAACAATCTACTCAGTTAAAGTCATAAAAATCCTATTTGGAGCTTGCTTTGGGGGTTAAAACAAAGGTTTTTAGTTTTTATGCTAATGAAAATATGCATATGCATGACCAAGGTCACGATGTCACAAGAGGCAAACACAACAAAATCACATTCAACTGTGCACAAAAGATTCCACCTTTTTCTCAATTTTCCTGAAACCTTTGTAATCCATGGCTGTTTGAGTTTGTTTTACATGTTGCCTGCTGTAAGCCATGACAAAACTGGGGGTAGAAACTGCAGCAATTTGCCACAAGTCCAACTTGAAGTCTTATGTTTTTTCTTAACTTTTCCCTTCGGTCTTCCTTATGTGATGCACTCAAAACAGCGCCCTCTGTCTGTGATTTATTGCAATGAAATCTTCAAAGTAGAAAAAAGCCACATTTTATTGATTTTACATCCAAACGAACAATAGTATGTCTTGCTGAACAAGTAATCCGTCATTATGAAGCAAAGCTTAGGCACAAAGTTGTTTAACATGTCACAGGCCCTTTAAGACGATGTTTACAATTGTTTAAGGTCACCAGAAGTCCCAGAGATTGTTCATAAATCGTCACCGTCATCACGAAGTGACACAATTGCCCGCTGAGTGTCAGAAAGTGTTTTAAAACAAAATCGAGTTTGAAGTTTGTCACTTTTTGAAACTAACGTTTTGCGCATTTCTTAAGGGTCTATTTAGTAATATGTGATCTGTACGAAAAGTTGGGATCTTGAATTTAAAATATGTACCAATAAAATATTAATTCATTCATTAATATCGTAGTAATTAATCCCAAAGACATTCGTCTCTTTGTGAAACGCGAAAACGCTGTTTTTTTGTCCCAGTGCGCCTGTGTTAATTCTATCTTCGCAGACAGGCAAAGTAATCTTTCTTACTTCGTGAAAACGGAAATTGGGACTTTTGTGATTTGACTCTAGCGCGTGATTTGCCCCTAGCGCGCCCGTGTTATAATTCTGTTCACAGACAGGCAAAGTGATCTTTGTCTCTTCATAAAAACGGAAAATGGGACTTTTGTGAATTTTTTTCAAGTGGCTTATTACAGTAATTAGACTTCTCGTTATATTTTCGACAAATGGACCTCACGAGGTTGTAGGCCGTGCCGTACTAAGTCGTTATCGGCCAAAATCGCAAAATCGATGAAAACGTGATATTTTGATACTTGTGTCTCTTCGTGATGACGATGACGAAATGTTTGGTGGATTTTCTTGCAACCTGAACTACCATGTGACCCAACTCTGTAATCTGGTTGGGGTGTTATGGCCGAGCGGTCTAGTGCGTCGAACTCAAGTTCCTGTGCCAGTACTAGAATGTGGGTTCGATTCCGGGCCGTGACAGGTTGTGGCACCTGTGCCCTTGAGCAAGGCACTCAACCACACTTGCTCCATCCTTCGGAAGGGATGTAAAGCCGTTGGTCCAGTGTGTTAGATAACAGTAACGCACTTTAAAGATCCCAGAGCATTCTTTCGTGAAGAATTCCCCGGTGTCTCTGGCCGTTTCTAATCAATGCTAATTCAACTTTAAAAAGTTGATAGTTGACATTTGAATATCTATGTTAATTGATCCCATTCCTGTAATTGGCGGTCCTTCCGCTGTTGGATGTGGTGAATAAATAAATAAATAAATAAATAGAGCTTGAACATCGTCCAAAATCTGACCTTAAACTAGTGTGAACATCGTCATGCAAATGTTGGATGAAGTTCTTGAACAAAAGTATGATCGTGTAAATTTGCCTAATACTTTTTACCGTATATTACATTTGGACAAGCAATAAACCTAAAACAAATCTCAGGGTACCAGACAACATAGGGCCATAGGAAAGCGCGCATGTAAACAAACCGTGACGTTATTGTTTCAGGTCCATTCAGACCGACATCTTCTGATCGAAATTGTGTGTAAAGTCTATAGACAGTCTCTGGTATTAAATCGTACCAAAGGGTAGGAAATTCGTGGCAAAAATCGCACAGTGCAGGAGGCCCGGTTTAGATAATTCAAAACAATTTACAAACCAAATAATAAATATACAATTCACTCAAAACGTTGATCACCAAGAAATGAATAAATTGATCATAAAAGGAGAGAGAAAAATAATCCTAGGAATGGGCCTGTGATTCGCACTGGACTGTGGACATTAATTATATTATCTAGCGGTCCAAAATTTGGATCTGAAATATCGGTAGCACTGACGGCATGACTTAAAACGAGTGATTTGACTGGCCACAACGCGCGCGTTTCAAGTTCACGCACACGCGCGTTGAATGTGGTGAATGAACCAATAGGAGCCGGCCACCACACAAAATGGCGTCTCTGGACTTCGTCTATTGGCTGAAAACTCATTTCATAAAACTTTTCTATAGTTACCCTTTCCGCTCTTATGAAAATTACCAATTTTATTTATGTAATTGCAGGAAATGAGGAGACGAAACCCTTCATTGCCCGGCGACGCATAAAGAAACTGGAAACTGGTACTCGTGCAGGGAATCAATGGTAAGTGTTTTCCCGTTTACCAATGAAAGTAATGAATTATTCAGTAGTTTCCGGTAGGGCTTAATATGTTTATTCATGACAAAGTAATTACCACTATTTTCTAACGTTTATTTACAATTCTAATGTACTCAGTGTGCATGCGCTGCTTCCGACGAACGGATAATGTCACGCAACCATGATATTCTAAATCCTAAAAAACACTTTGCTTACTAACGGACAAAAGTAAAAAGCACATACAATCAACAACGTAACTGACAACGCGAGCTTAAACTACCTTACCCAACGAAGTCCAAGGTATGACATCTTCGTTCACGACTTGATCGAGTACAGACAAGTTTCACACTTCCGTCCTAAACCGGTTTTCCGTTCGGCAGTCAGTGTCGTATTAAGATAAAATAATCCCATGACCAGACAATTAAAGCGTTTTGTCTGTCCTGCACCGTGTACTTGGCTCGACTCCAATATTTATTATGATCTCGGCCTTGTTCGCCCTTGGTATAGAAGTTTTACGAGTTCATTGCTTGTGACAGTTTGCTGTTCGACATTGGAATAGTCTTGAGAATCGCCTGTGGGACTTTACAAAACACTGGAAACCGTCCAAGCTGATTAGCCCATGGAGGAAGGAAACAAGATCATTAGCCTGACTTGTTACATCGCAAACCAATGATAGTTCAATAATATACACCTAGAATATTCCTGAGCAAATTCTCGGGATGAATCATAAATACTTTCCGAGTCTGCTTCACGGGTTAATTACGGAGGCTGTGGCGGAAAAACCATGTCGGCATCGCGCGGAATTTTTAAATAATTCCTGAACAAAGTATTTCCGGAATGCTTGAACGTACAGGCGGCCGTCTTCTTCTGCGCATGTTCACACTTCTGCAAGTGCAATCTGGGGCTTCGCCGATAATAAGTATACATAACAAAATCGAGCCAAATATTTCTGGACTACAAACGGTATTGGTGCCAAATCATTATTCCACACAGCATTTTAAAATCTAAACGGGGCGACTGATTAAGGATACAAATTCCAAGACTAGAAAAAACAGAGGCTACAGAGTAGATTGAGTACTTCAAATTTAAAACCACAAGTGGCATTTTCTTACTCGTTTCGCCAAGTAACTTAAAAGCATGTTAAGTTTAGTCATGCCTAACTCCATCAGCTGACATGTTTAAAAAGCTCGACTGGCTTGCCTATATCCAGAGAGAGTTAAATACAAGAAAGCTACATTTGTCTTTAAAAGCATCAATTCCTTGGCCCCGCAGTATATGGCAAGTCTATTTACACCTTACGTACAAACTCGAGAAACTCGTCAATCTGCCGAAAAGACTCTGAAAATTCTCTTTGCACGGTACGAAATGAGTCTTACGCCTCGAGTTTTGCTGTAACTGGCGCCGCAATTTGGAACAGCCTTAGTGCACACCTTAGAACTATGTCTTCTTTGAGCTCATTCAAATCGGCACTTCGCCAAACATACATAATATTCACATGATCAACTTCAAGGGAGAAATGCTAATTTACGGAGTCGTATGACTTGGTTGCTATTTTAGAGCCGGAAGGGGATTTTCCCATTTTGTTTTCTCTTTAAAAGGGTTTTTGCGGGTTTTTCACCCTTCTTGTAATTAACGTAAATGTCTGCGTCACGTGCACGTATAATATTTTCCTGTGATGTTGTAACCATTCTGTAACCATTTCCTTCTGAAACCATTAGTTTTGTCCAATTGTGCGAGTGTTGATGTTTTGTGAATTTTTGATGTTGTAGTTGTTGTATCTTATTCGAGTTTGTTTGTGATTGTGAAGTTGTTTAATTTAATACATTTGTTTTATGAGCGTTTGCAGGGCCCCAATGGAAACCAGTTTTTGTAAACTGTTCGGGAACACCCTGGGTAAATAAATGGAATAAATAAATAAGTCATACATTAGGAAATGGCAACACGCTGAATCACGGTGTCAATATTTCAGTTACCGGACAAAAGGGAAACGAAACAAAGTCTGAAGTTTATTTCTCAAAAGGTCTCGAAATTAATGAGTTCGGATTCTCAGGCATCAACGTATGCATACCACTGCAAGTATGTCATATTAATGATGTAATAATGCCTAATATTTGTGGGTCTAATGGTACTATGGTGGACACGAGGTATTCTATTTAGGGAAGTACAAATTGGTTCATACTGGCGTTTTGTGTATTCGTGAACAAAATTTGACTTTTACATTGGCCGTCTCAGGCCTCTTGGTGGCACCAGACAGCAAACCAGCGACGCGTTGTCTGATTAGCTATGCATAGTATGAGACGAGCAAGGTCAAAGGTGAACGGATATCCTCCGTCTTGTCATGTCTCGCATGCAGCATAACTCAATTAGCATCAGACGTGACGGATGAGCAGGGCTGTTGATACGGCTGTTACCCGACCCAGTATTACCGGTCAACATTAAAGGGAACATACACAATAGACTTGATACCAAGTCGTCAGGCACAAAACACAGCATAGACTGGCTACTGTCCTCTTGTTATTGAGCAATGTTGCTCATGAACAAAAAGGCTATGTGTATAATACCAGAACACTAACCAATGGCATTTCCACCCAAAATATAGATTTATTCGTTTGAGCCCCGGTGAATTAGAATAAATCTGCTTTATCCTTGTTACGTAAGAGCATACAACGGTTCAGTGCTCTAGGGGGTTGATAAATAAGGCATTGCTGGCCTGAAAGCCGATGGTTTGCATAGGTCAGGCGTACGTTTCCACTTTTCCCAATGGGTTTTTGTGGTTTTTCGTATCTGGCAACCAACACAGCAACTGTTAAAATGTGCAAATTTTTAGCAGTCTGATCACACTCGGCGATGATCTTCGGTTTGTTAAGGGGTTTGGCTTAACAGACAAGTTTACTTTGCATCGTAACAATCATCAAGTGTTGTTGTAATTGACGATTGTCGCTTTTAGACAACTTTTTGATCAAAGTGACTGGATTGTACATGATAAGACATGTGAGGTAGCTGAATAAACCAGGTCACAGCTGCAAGCCGTGATCTTCCCAATAATTATATTGGTGTGATCGTTGATTGTGTTAAAAGGATAACTAGGATTTCTATCGCAATCCCAAAATAGAATTTATAAATTTAAATAACGGCTAAGACATACCAAAGCACTTTTAGACAGGCACTATATCACATCGTTATTTAAGTTTTGCGGAAGGTTTTCCAAAGAACACAACGGCATTCCAAACATTTGATCGACTTCGCACAGAACTGGCATATACGGAAGATCAGATCAGATCAAGCAACGTAACACGGTACAAACCGAGTCGACGAGTTTGAAACTAAATAACCGGCTGCTGGTATCGATTATCTCCAGATAATTTAAACCAATAATCGATTAGTACTCATCTAAAGTGATAGTCCTGTTAACTTCGACAATATACCACTACACATCTCGCTACAGGGTAATTCTCAAAATTAGGGATCCAAAATGTTTGGTGTACCAGTTACGTACGACACTCTCTGCTTCAAAAATCACCACTTATGACCACAAATTCTCAGTAATGGACTGTGGCCTGTGATTATAGGGGGCAGCATCATTTTCTATAATATTTTGTTTTCCGATTCCTGAAAAATATTCAAAACAAAAGACCATAAAGGCTTATAATTTGTTCCAGAGCCGATAAATCACAAGTCCAAGACAAGTCCCGCACAAGTCCATCACAAGTCCAGTACTAGTAACAAGAAGCAAAGGATGAACACTCACGAAAGAATGCCTTTGTTGGAGTTCATTTTGAATAGCTTGTGATTCGAATTAAGACCCAGGGACTTTGAAAAAGGCTTGTAAGGACTTGTTATGGACCCGAACTCCCTGCCACAGTGCCACCAAAGACACCTTTAAGTTTAACCAAACAGGTTAATGACGTATAAAGCTGTCTTGCGCGTGCCGTAATAAAATAACTCGGCTCAAATAACTGTCATGCAATTATTAACACGCAATTGTCTATATATATGTATAGGCCTTCCTTTGGATACAAAACCTCTTCCCGTTTGTGCTATTTCCGTTTCAGGATGAACCTCTCCTCGATTTGACTTTTATTGATCCATTTAAAGGAAACTAGACTCACATTTGTGTGTCGTCTAGCATTTTGATCGAACTGATCCAGTTCATGAACATTAAAGGCATAGGCTCGTCAGCAATGCGCGCGCTAAATTCGTGCCACGAAATACGCAGCTCCATGTAGCAAAGGCATGGAGCTGCGTATTTCGTGGCACGAAATTGGCGCGCGCGCATTGCTGACGAGCCTGTGCCTTTAATCCCAACTGCCCAGGGTCTGTGAAAAACGATTTGAGGAGGATTCAGTAGTGTTGGAAAATGAGCAAAATCAAACGATAGGAAGATCAGATATAACTCCGTCAGATCATGGAGTCTGTTTCCTTCCTCCTCGGTCAGATATAGGCCTAACTGTCTATCAACATTTTTAAGTTTAGTACAGCAACGTACTGAGTTTGCAATTTTTGCATTGAAATTATCGATAAAGTTTTCTAAATGTATTTTTTAATATAAGGTCTTCAACTTAGACAATTAATTAACACTAACTTCTTGTCACTGTGCCGACCAGGTTGCGTCAAACCATGGTCAAACCAAACAATCTACAATATCAGCAGTTGCTGTCCCCACCCCTTCCTCCAGTTTTTATAGCTTTTTATAGCTCCATGCTCTACCAAACCACAAACGACTTTCAAATCAACAAACGTTTTTCCAATATTCCGAGCAGTGCTCAATGTCAATGTACTAATTTTAGATTAACAACTAAACAAGGACAATTGTCGTAAAACAACTTTATGGTAATTCTAACACGACCTTCACTCGTAAAGCAATAGGTCACTCGTAACAGGGCGAACAATTTATAGATTTTGAAAGATTTAAACCACAATCCAATCCACTAACACCACAGAATTAGAAGGGAGTCTTTTGTGTCCTTTCTCTGAAAACTCGACAGTGTACTTTTTAAATCCTCTTGGGTCGGCAACAATAGAGCAACTATAAATCCTAACATGAGTTAACTGGGATATAGCAGTGTTCTTTGTTCTGTTTTTGGCTATTAACGCCAGCTGATGGTCGGGGACATTTTGGGGTCACCTTGCACGGTTTGGGTCCGGGCACACGTCGCCGACGGGAGGTCATAAATTAGCACAAAAATGCGGTTGGAATCTCGAGGCGTACCAGTGGTATTCTGAACAACGCCATCTTAATGCAGACGGCTGTTTTATGACGATAAAAACAAATCCTGGTGGAAACTGGAAAGCATAATTGTAGTCCTCTTTATTAATATAGTCAAAGAGTCACTTTCAAAGTTTGGATCATCATGGAACAGAGACCTCAGAGTGAAGTTGTGTGCCGAGAAGTGATGTCACGATGACGTCATCAGGTCTCAGATTACTTAACACACCCGTTTGGAATACAGGAACAGAAAAGGTAGAATGCTCTATGTGGTGCATTGTGTCTCAAACTTTTGAATTTTAAAACTATTTTTTCAGGTTGTCAAGGCTGGGGTTTAAGGGTTATTAACAAAAGGTATAACAGTGAGTTAAGACATAGAAGAAGTGGGGAAAGTGGGACGACCGCCTCCATCTTGGGGACCAAAAGACATGCGCTTTCAGCCTCGTACTGATTGTAATAGACTCCATAACCAGTCTATAGCATCAAAGTAAATGTTGCATTAGTAAATATTGCGATGTGTGTCCCTAAGCAAGGCAGTTTGTCCTTATTTGCAATATTAATATTCCATCTATAGACCGTATCGAATAGCTGCCATCTTGTGGGGCACCTTTTGTTACTTAAACCATTCAACAGTGGAAGCACAATATGTGCAACCATGCATGTCCACATTGAACAAAGAAACTGCCCCACGAAATGGCGGCTATTCGATACGGTCTATATTTAAGAATTCGAACACAAGACAATGGCGACAAAGGCTTTAGAGGAGAACAAAACAAATTCGTTCATGAAACAGTCGTCTGAATCAATGCATATGCACACACCAATGAGGTTTCTCTAACGCTAGAAGCGGTGTCCAACCTTGTCCTCCGTGTGACCGCGTTTTCTACATTTATACCAGGCAGCAGCAGCGAGCAACGGCCCAGGGTCGGCGGGGCCAGCCGGTGCGTTGTTCGGTAGTAAACCAGCCGTGGATTCCGAGCTCCACACGCATCGCATTCTTGGTCCGCTTGCAGCGGTTTTAAAACGATTCAAATTTAAAGGGGCACACACATTTTAATCTCATGCAAAATCCCAGCAGATGGAGCATCAACCCATTTATCCAAAATAGGACGGCAACTTTGCACAATTTCTCGACAGCATGCTGCATGGACAGTTTTTCATTGTTTTCTGGGAACGTAGCCCGTAGATGAGGTACTGTATTAATCAACGTCTAAACATGCATGTTGGAATTTTATCAAACACATCCTCAATCACACATGGCAATAACGCTGTTTGTAACAATTTACCAATCATGTAATATATCTTTAAGATGACTATCTAATAGGCACACACCAAACTGTTACTGTTCCCATGCTCCCCTTTGACCGATTAGCACCGATTTGCCGCACTCCACCCAAATCGCGCCCCTCAGCTGCCGCAGCCAACTTGTCCCATATCCAGGCCAGCCCTTATTAGCCGGGTCACCTATTAAGTCCGGGACGCCAGGTCACTGACACCGCGGCTGCAGCCACATACCACGCCGTCTTGTGGCGCTTATGCCCCCGCTCCACCCCTGGCGCCGTACACACTGAACGCTACAGCTCCCGGCTAAAACTAGCTCTCCCCGACGCTAAATCCGGCTTTGACGTACATGTAAATTTAGGCTATGTCCGTCTGCCCCAGAAATGGCAAAATAAAGGGGAAAGCCTGCATGTTTAGCCTCCCTACCCCCAAGCTCTTACTTCGACCGTCGCCAAATATTATTCCCAATAACTAAAATTTGCCCCGTGCATGACCCATGTTAATTAAACATTTAAAAGGGGAGGTTTGTCAAATCAGGAAAAATACACATCAAGTTTGTTTTAGCCATTGCATGTGGGTCATTCCCAAATTTAGGGGTCCAAAAGTGTGACATGCTTTTTAAGATTTCTAAGTGTTTTTAGTGATTGAAAGTGGTTTCCCAGTAGATAATAATTATTTTTATTTCAACAAATGTCACTTAAATTTAATGTTTGTGTGTAGATATGGCACCAAGGTTAAAGGGCCCCTTATTTAGGATTTTTATCAATGAAATCTATGCTTTAAAACCACTCTACTCAGTTAAAGTCATAAAAATCCTATTTGGAGCTTGCTTTGGGGGTTAAAACGAAGGTTTTTAGTTTTTATGCTAATGAAAATATGCATATTCATGACCAAGGTCACGATGTCACAAGAGGCACAGACAGGAAAATCACATTTAACTGTGCACAAACGATTCCACTTTTTTCTCAATTTTCCTGAAACTTTTGTAATCCATGGCCGTTTGAGTTTGATTTACATGTTGCCTGCTGTAAGCCATGATAAAACTGGGGGTAGAAACTGCAGCAATTTGCCACAAGTCCAACTTGAAGTCTTATGTTTTTTCTTAACTTTTCCCTTCCGTCTTCCTTATGTGATGCACTCAAAACAGCGCCCTCTGTCTGTGATTTATTGCAATGAAATCTTCAAAGTTGCAAAAGGCCACCTTTTATTGATTTTACATCCAAACGAACAATAGTATGTCTTGCTGAACAAGTATTCCATCATTATGAAGCAAAGCTTAGGCACAAAGTTATTTAGGATGTCACAGGCCCTTTAATGCAAACTCATTCTACAGCCAATTTTCATTGGCGTAGGTAACCCGGGACACCAAACTCCTATTCAATACCATGGAACAAATGATAAGGTTTTATGGTCTTTTGTTTTAAATATTTTTCAGTTATCAGAGAACAAAATATTGAAGAAAATGATGCTGCACCCTATAATCACAGGCCACAGTCCATTACTGAGAATTTGTGATCAGGAGTGGTGATTTTTGAAGCAGAGAGTGTCGTACGTAACTGGGACACCAACAATTTTGGACCCCTAATTTTGGGAATGACCCATATAATAAATCAAACTCGTTGATTGGTTAAATGTGCGCAGCTTCAGCTGAGCCGGACGCAATACGGCTTGTATGTCGCCAGTTTGGAAATAGTCGGTCGTCTATTTGTGAAATGTCACGGCATGTACGTCAATGCGAGTCAATGGAAATAGGCAGTAGAGGCATGGCCGAAATTAACCCCATTACGTGCGTAATAAATAAAGGTATACCGGTACCTGGCCACGCTATACAAATAGCTTCTCCTTGAAATAGCGAATTGGCATTGTAGTCGTCTTGAATCATTTGCAAATCGGTGCTGCTTAATTTTATAGGAACTTAACGCGCTTCATTATCAATCTCGAGGTATTTCGGTATTTCGAATAGGTTTAAAGGAGCGTGACCACAGTTTCTGGAAAATAGTTTTCGATGTAACTTACCAATATTATCAAGTAACTCCCATACACACCTCCCATGTCCCAAAAACCCGAAAACATTCGCAATTTCCAGTAAAAAATTGAACAAAACTATCGAGTATGCTTTCAGCGGATAAACGTTGATACTGGAAAATTAGTTTACAAATAATCAGTGGATTTTCGACGATATCCTCGGAAATATGCGGCCTAGAAGCGCGGGAGTTTCAGTTTCGTAATCAGAAAAAATATAACGGATGTTATGATATAAAAATCTCATGACCCATAATGTAAGTCCCGGGGAGTTATGGGTAAAAAAAAGTGATCTGGTCACACTCCTTTAATATCAATAAAACAAAATAATTCTACGGAAGAGATGTTACGGAGAAAAACAAAATTGTCTAAACTCATGGCAAAGGAAGACCTTTGAGACGATTGGTGGCAGCAAACAACCCGGCCCTTTTATGTTTACGTCATATTGAGCATGCGTACTTTGGCTCAAACGTGAAAAAGGGCCGGATTGTTTGCTGCCACCAATCGGGCTAAGAGGTCCCCTAATGTCACCACACAAAATACCGCGTAATATTTTGCTCAGTTCCACAACCTTATCCTATTTTTCTAACAAGCAAAAGAACGTGTTCCCCGGGAAAATTTGAGCCTTGTCCCCTGTTTTACCCCTAACTCAGCACAAACTATCATGGTTAACGGTTACACTTCAGTGGCCTGTTGGAATGCCACCGTCATACATACTTGACGCTTAACTTTGTTCCACTAGACTTGACGAAAGGCTACATACAAGCACTCTGTCAGACAACTCACAAATGGCTCATTCAGAAAGTCGGGTCCCTAAGGGCGGTACGCCACGCTTGAGATATAATAGTGAAAGGACTGATTATTCAGCGAGAAAGACCGCTAAATATGTGAAAATTATTAGTTTAGCATACAATGGACCTTTAGGGCACATACGACTTGGAAAATCTACGCATTATGGTCGATATTTTGACTTTAAATTGAAGAACCGGTTCTTTGAATTAAAGTTATAGAAGGTGAATAAATTATGTGTGAACGGTTTAAAAGTTTAATCCAATAAAAGTTATTTTAAAACCTCACTGATCTTTGTAAATATGGGGTTTATAAATTATAGTTGTCGGCCATATTACTCCAGGCAAGACAACTTTTTCCTAGACTGCTACCCAGTCCACAAGATCGATTGTGTTCCGTTTAACACATTATTATACCCTGGGGAAAGCAGTATAACCAGTCTAGGCAAGGCAAGACGGCGGGCGGTTGCTTCATTCAGGAAGTCGCTTACCAGTCCGTTGTGCTTTAATAGTCGGTGATTGTGCCAAATGGAAAATATGTATTACACGAAAAACATTGCGAATGACTGATACAAGTCCATGAAAAAACGCCACAACTTTGTGACTCATTACGCACACACCCAACATTCGCCCCGATAACAAAACAGATTCTGAGAATGTCCGTATCCGAACAGTCATACTTCCCCAAAATTATGTATTTAGTAACCTCAATACACACGAGACGTCTAGGAAATATTCAATTATGGCAACCGGGTGCAGTGAGCGATTTATCTTTTGGGATTAAAGTAGACTAGCCGATAAAGCTACCCTCTGCGTCTACACAATTGTGATTATGCATAATTATTTTGCACACTGTATTGTTTTTGTTTAAAGGGGAACATCTAGTTAGTCGTAACATTACTTGCTGAATTGGTAGGGCCTACCTCTGACGCCGAGTACACCAACATATTCGTCGATATAGCACTAAAATGATTGAAGAGCCATAGTTACAACTGAAATTCTCGCAGAAATACCACTGAAATTCTCGCAGAAATACCGCTGAAATATTCGGAGAAATAACACCGGAATACTCGCAGAAATAACACTGAAATACTCGCAGAAATACCACTGAAATTCTCGCAGAAATACCGCTAAAATATTCGGAGAAATAACACGGAAATACTAGCAAAAATACCACCGAAATACTCGCAGAAATACCACCGAAATACTCGTAGAAATACCACTACCACATTTTTAAAGATCAACTTGGCAGTGTTATGCGTCTGATGTATTGCACTGGATACAGATAGGTAAATAATTAACATATAAATACAGAAGTGTTGCTATTGATAAATACTTCCAGTGCTATTTGTATTGTGAAGAATCTCAAGGACTTTAGAAGTCAGCGCACGGGTATCACAGTGAGGTTTATTCATTAGAGGACTGTGGCAAATCGTGGTTTGTGAGTCACAATTGGGTTCAGTGGTGGTCCCGACCTCAATCCCTTTTGTGAACACAAAGAAAAGGTGTAGTCATGGTCTTTGGATACATAATGGCTGATACAGAATGCATAAGGAATCACATGGATACAAAATCACACAGAAAGGCCACTCATTCAACGCCCATAGTGCCTTCTGGTGCTATGGCCATCAACTCAAATTTATATATTTGACTTTTTTTAGTAAATACACTCGACCAAAAAAGTTCTGTCACCGGTAAGACATTTATAGATATTTATTATTAAATTGGATTTAATGTTAGCTGAACATATCCCTCAAAGGAATAGAGCTCAAGAGAGATCATGATGGCAAGCTTCACTGAACAGTAATGCAACAAAGGAGTGTGGGGTCAGAATGAAAAACACCAAAGAACAATGCAACTTGTGATTTGGGCAATTTGTGTGTAGACAATTAGGAAATTGGATTTATCAATGTCTTGTCAAAAACATCCAAATCAAAATGGTTAAATTGTCTAATCTGAATCGTGCCATTGCATTAGGTATGGTGGAAGCAAAATACTGAACTGTAACTCCCCTTGCTTGAGTGCAATAAAGTTGACATCGTTGTTGTTTTTCATTCTGACCCCACACTCCTTTGTTGCATTCCTGTTCCGTGAAGCTTGCCATCATGGACTCCGTTGAGCTCTATTCCTTTGAGGGATATGTTCAGCTAAAATTTGATATATTATTTTCCTACATTATATCCAATTTCATAATAAATATCCACAAATGTCTTACTGGTGACAGAACTTTTTTGGTCGAGTGTATAAAGGCATATTTTCAAGCAAGGCTGATTTTGACAGAATAACCCAAAACAAGTAAATATTTCTCAGTCAAAGTTCTTATTTTGTAAATACATACGAATTACGATGCTCCTTATTGCACTTTAGTGATTACGTGCACGATGAATCACTGGTACAGTCAGTCGCTTTGTTTGTTTGGCCTCCGTAAAGCCATGAAGGAAACTGCCGCTTCCTTTTACCGCCCCTGTAATTTGTGTCATAACGCCGGTAGTTTAAAGCAAATTTCTAAATTGGAGACAAACACCCCAAAATGTTCGTATTATAATAAAACAGATTTTCAACTAAAATCTCCCCCTTTGCGATTTGTCATTCACATCGAAAAAAAGAAAAGAAACATACATTTGCACGCACCAAAATGCGTGTACAGAAAAACAGTTAAAGTAGAAGGAAATGCTATGGTATCACGGTACTTCGTCTAACCATGGAGGAAGAAAACACATCTGCATGGTCTAACCATGGAGCTCCATGGTCTAACTCACCTCTGTCGCTCAATGTTGTGAACGAATTACACTGTCTGACTGTTGGGATCATACACAGCAGCTCATCCGGCCGCCAAACACAATACAATTACAAATCCACAATTCAGTCAGGCGTCCAATTTTATGTCTCCATCTTTCTACGAAATGGGAACCATTCCAACGACTATGCGGAAAGAGACACTTTCCTGCGACCCTTCCTTTCCGTTTCACGACAATTTTACATTTTCCACGGGTTATGTGTTCGTAGTCAACAGGTATACAACCAAAACCTACGGGGCGACATTCCACAAAGTAGCGGGTCGCATACCACAAACTATGACAACTATGCTGCGTGTAAACACAACGTTATACCAGTTCCACGAATCCGCTGTCCCATCGGTGACGTGGTCAAGAAGAATACACAAAGAAACCGCTGTGACCTTGCCTAACACCTCTATGTGTTAATGGTATCGTCTATAGTAGACGACCTTTTAGCAAAGTCATTAGATACTTTTGGGATGGTCCACTTTGATAAAGGTTGTACCGAAAAGATTGTTGTAGTTGAGGCAGTGCCCTTATATTGTTTAGGAATCTTTTGTTTCAATACCAGAAATAGCCACCACGGTACCCGCTGCTGCACATAATTTGGAACCGGCTACTCAACCGCCGGTCAGCCCGGTGATCTGCCTTAGTATGCAGGAGGTCGTAGGTTCGAGTCCCACTCGAGCACCCTATTAAGGTTTTTTTCTCATATAATAATAAATAATAATAATGAAAATTTATAATGCGCCGGTATCCATCAAAAAAAGATGCTCATGGCGCAGCGAGACACATTAAAAATCTAATATCACAATCATGGAGTTCAGTCAGTTAATGAGATTTCATCAAATGTGTTTTAAGTGATGTTTTAAAAGTTGCAAGTGATGGCGATAGCTTGATGTGTTCCGGTAACTTGTATATACCGATTGTACAGTGCTAGCCAAGTTACGTCAGGTTCCTGATTTTGTCAGTTAACAACCTCAGAGGTTGCATCTAAAGTCGGGAGCTCAACCTATTTTCCGTGTGTCTTCAACAAAAAAAGGAAGGGTTTGCAGCTCTGCATAATGAGAGATTTTCAGACGCTTATGGCAGCAAACAAACCAGTCTTTTTCCATTGTCTACGTCATACTGCGCATGCGCACTTTTGCTCAAACATGACGTAGACAATGGAAAAGGACCGGTTTGTTTGCTGCCACCAAGCGTTCAAAGTCTCCAATTGATACAGCATAATTTATTTTGTGTACCTACCTTACGGGATGAGTTTGCAATGCGGTGATTCAACCTCCGATGTCCGGGGTTAGTCAACGGCAGCAGACGGGAGGGCAACCGGGGCATTGGCTTACTCATGACGGTACGATGACTGTCCTTACACACGCTACAACAAATTATCCTCCGGTCATTATCACACCACACCGAATGTTATTGTTCATCCGTTAAGAAGATTGCAAAAAGTCAACGCTTTACAGTTTATGGTGACGTCATGTGATATTGTGTCGTTCCTATTGGCCGATGACGCGTGCAACTGAATTACCACGTGTTTGAAAATGGGAAATAATTCACAAAATTAAACTATGTGCTGACATTTTGCACGCATGCATAAATACGATATTTGAGATAGCGTAAAAGTGACCCGATGTCAACAGCACCCGTGACCAAAGCATAACGGCAAAACTGAAGTCTTATTCAAGGTCCGTCGTTTCAAAAACGATTTGTGACTGGCAACCTCGGTGGACTCCAAAGACGACATGAGCCACGTCTAGACACGTATTCCATACAACATTGAAGTACACCGAGCAATAACAGACGATGTAGAAAACACAACTTGAAACAGTAGATTAGTCTTCATTCAGACGTAACATTTCAGATTCAACGGTCATCGTCAACGATCGTGTATGTGTAGCACACGTACGTAGGCAAATCCAACGACACATGAAATTGCACCAAATCTTCACACCGAAATTATAAAATTGCACCACTACAACACACTGCTCCCTGATCAAGTTACGTCGTCTAGGGCAAGACAAACAAGCCGGCGTGTAACACCGTCCCACCTCGAGGGAGTGATCACGACTACAGACGGCGTGCCAATGCAACCTCACTCACCGTTCAAGGAGTTCGGAAGTTTGTGGGCCGGGCACTTTAAGACACAGCCAACAAGAAGTCTCAGAATAGGAGAGCATGATGAGACAGCGAAAAAACAGCCCAGCCAAGCTTTTAAACCAGTTCATGACAGTCCATGACCCGATGAATGAACGACTGCAGACTCACTGTTTATGGATGAGTAGGTTCCGTTTGCAAGCCCCTAGGGGGCTATGATAGGGGGCTAAGCACGTCCGATGAGCAATTTCCCCTGAACAAACCCAAATCCTTCCAGAAATGTGTCACCCAACCAGACACATCGCCAGCTCATTCCTTCCCAAATTACAAATGGAGCAGACATGATTGTATAAACCCTTAGCACGGCAGCCATGTTGGGGCACAATCACAATCAGTTTGTGTCATACTGGCTAGGCGCACCATTGAAATAAGAAAACCCGCCCCCTAACATGGTCGTTGGTGCAAATGGTCTATCGGAGATCAGAACAAAAATCACAACTTCCACCACCCCTCCCCCTCCCCCTCCCCCTCACCCTCACCCTCATACATGGTTTTGTAGTAAACTGTCTCCTTTGACTCTACCGTACCAAAAACTTGCCATGTTTTGCTCAAAACTACGCCACTTGATGCTCTTGATGATGCTCTTGATGATGCTCTTTGGTTTTAACGTTTAATCTTTTTTATCTATGTACATGATATGTATGTTATCGCTTTGGTTTTTGTTTTTATACTGTAAAGCGTCTAGAGGCCCTGGCATTTTGGCGCTATATAAGATTGCTATTATTATTATATTATTATTTTAGGCAAGCATAGCAAAGTATGCGCGTCATTATAAATAATTAATCAATAACCTATTCCCGGCTCATTACGCAGGGTTTGCCAAATTTATTATTCACGACGATGACGTAAACTATCTGTAATGTAGTGGGATTCTGGCGAGCAGACAAGTCAAAGTACAACGGCACAGTTCTGAATGGTTCGTGCTTGTATAATGCTCATGCTGGTTAACCATTTGAAGCCGAGTTTAAGTAATAAAAATAGACAATTTGTATAGCGTTGATCAAAAATGGCAGGATAGTGGCCTTGAAAACAGACCAACAATTACCCTATACACACTTTTGAAAACTAGGCGCAAAATACTATTTCCGTTTCGAAATCCACAGTTTTGGAAAATCATTTTCAACATAAATGCACGTTGCATTTACGCCGCGAGCACAAAATATTCCATCCCCTTTCAAAGGTGAATCCCGCAATTGCGGAAAATCATTGGCGAATTGAATTTCCATACACATGAGGTGAACGCCTATCTGACTTCCATCAAATGGGCAGAGCCCCTTGGGTCGAGGGTGACACATCGGGGTGACTCGGCCATTGACGTCCTGACTCATTAATCTCAGTGTCTGCCGGCTGCCAGTTTCGATTTCTGGTTCTGGGAACGAGGAGGAAGGCATCCATGTTGTGTCGAGCCAGACATAATATCTCTAGAAAGGATGGGTTAGCGGAAGGAAACTGGTCACGCCTATACATTGTCATTGTGTATAGTCTCGTTTCCAGGGGCCAAAATCGATTCCTATAACGAATACGGGATGAAAATGTAAATGCTAACTGGACATAACCGCTGGTCGAACGTCATCCTAGCAACACACATGCGCATTAACGTGCAAGTCCGAACGTCTTTGGTTAGTCAGTTGGTTCCGCGCAAAATGTTGCATCTACTCTATACGCGATGGGTACCAGTGACCAGCGCGACCGTGTCCTGTGGGCTGGTTCAAAATGGTCGACCAGACGACTACTGCGTTCGGTTGGAAATAGTCAAACTATGGTTAACTATAGTCATCAATCGAACTTGCTCCCAGCAATATCAACAAAACTATATTGGTTCAGTAAAGCGCGACGCGCGTGCCACAACACGCACAGAGCGCGCGCGCGCACCTCGCTCCACCAATGGGATGTTTCCACTGACTGATTGTATTGTCCTGTATACACCAATCCGGTAATAAGGTCTTCTTCCCTGTACATCCGCCATAGCTGGGGGGCTTCCACTGAATGAACTGTATGTTTTTGCTGTTGCTGAAGTTGCATTTGTTTACTTCGAACAAGTTGCGCGTCTTTGTAGGGTTGTGTGCGCGCGAAGGCGGGCGCGTCGCGTGTACGCAAAGGCGGGCGCGTCGCGTATACGCGAAGGAGGCTCGTTCGTGCATGTAATGGATGAGCGCTTTTCGTTCTAACAGCAACACAAAACGCACAGCCCATGCACTGGACGCCCCCCAGCTATGGCGGATATGCAGGGAGGTGATCTTAGTTACCGGATTGGTGTATACAAGGCCAGAATTTCTTAAAGCAATATATATTATAGCCTATTGAGCTCGTGCCAATGACGTCATTTTGGGAGTCAAATGATGCCGCGTCATTGTGGAAGCAATGTGCGTGCGCGTTGTGTGTGTCTATAGCACGCGTAACGCGCTATACTAAGGCGCCCATTGGTGAATTAGACTGCGTTACGCCCACCAGAGACACACACAACGCGCACGCACATCGCTTCCACAATGACTCAGCATTATTTGACTCCCAAAATGGTGTATTCGCACGTGTTCGAAAGGGGTCAATACGTTTCTGCATCTATACAGGTATGCTTTAAACTCCCCGCCAAGGCCGAGACGATACACACCGACTACAGCTGAACGATTTCAAAGTTCAAATTGATACGATACTTGAACAATGTCAAGACCGATGGAGTAACTCAAGGGCAAGCGGACAGAACGGACAAAGGTCAAACTTCGGCCACGGGATGACCACTCACACTGGACTTTATTATAGAGGTCAGTGCCGATTATATTCATAATATTAATATGGAAAATGACAAGAACCAGAAGGTTGTATAATTGCTTGAATAGTAAATATAGTATATACATGTACGCACGTATAATTTCATTTTCAATCACATTACGCGCTTGAATAATGAGGTCAGCCGGCCGTGGGCAGTGGTCACCAGATAACGAGATGGAGTGGTCACTCGTAGCGATAAAATGTGATAGAGTAATTCAATTTCCAAGTGCATAATATGTCCAGTTGGGGTAGACTGGCGCGGCGGTGTCAACATCGCATAACGGTCAAACATTGAGACAAAGATTATACATGTATGGCAAAACAGCATGGACCTACTACTAAAGCCATTACAGAGACGAAATCACGCGCGCGTGCAGGTAGTACGCGCGCGTGCAGGTAGTACGCGCGCGCTGAATATGTCATCGACCAATAGAGTGCTATGACAAGTCAGTACGCGCGCGTAACGAGATATCTAAACGCGCGCGTGAAAGTTATGTCGTAGCAACAATGGCGGCTACTTAGATATATAGGCTATCTCAGTCGAGTAATTTTTTTCAGAATATTTATGTGACAATTTTTTCACAAACACTTAAAATTCCAGACAAATCACTTCACCCTCAAATAAACAAGTCTTGTTCATCCGTGTGAAAATGCTTGTGTAAGCTTCAGACACGGACCTATAGTAGACTTGAGATCAAGTCGGTAATTGGACTGGTTTGCTCTTTCACGAATGCATCAATGCGCTGTTTTGCGCGGCTGGTGGTCATTCTGGACCAAAGTTGGCGTCAGGCAGGTCGGCACCCAACTGATACAGCAATATTTACATAAAATGGCCTCTCAAAAACCACAAGTGCGATCCAAGTGCAGCCTTGGGTTTGCAGAAGATATCAAAATGCTCATGCATCGTTATATTTCACAGACTTATCTTTCATTTAGCACACCAAAGTCTAAACATTCCACGAGCTTACCACAACTAATTTTCCAAAAATAATGGAGACATGATCTTATTTGTGGACGGACGTCCGCGTTGTGCGCGTTACTACTTGCAAGCACGCACAACGCGCTTCATTGCATCGTGGAAAACCGTGCTTGTGCACGTAACCACACCTGAAAAACAATCACCACCATTTTAAGTCAAATAAAGACACCCGAAAAGTCGACCAGACAATTCTTTGGTTACAATGACACACTTCTGCTAGCCCCGGATAAAATAAGCCAAAGGTCCTGGCGTAATACATAAACTGTGAACAGTAGAACCATTCATATTTGATTTACGGTTATATCGGCAAAGAATGTCCGCTGTGACTTGCACAAACGCAGACAACATTCCTGGACGAGACACGACCGAAAGACGTGCACTTTTATTGTACACGAGGCAGGCTAAACTTCCAGGGGCCTCCAAAAAGCGCATCCAGGGCTCTCTAAAATGCATCCAGGGATGAAGGGGAAAATCACCAGGGTCCAACATTTCCAAAGTTGGGACAAGTTTCTTTGTGCCGCATGCAACACGAGGGGCGTAGACATTCCAACGGGGAGACGTGTTTTAACGGAACGCGTTGCATCATGTTCCCCGGCGTAGCAAGGTCATTTAACGGGGCTCGGAGTTCATTTCCTGGTGCCGATAATTGGGCCACGGAAATTGCGTAACTTCATTATAAAGTACACTGAAAATATCTATCAGAATCAACCGAAACAAATAACTAAATTCTGTAGAAGGTTTGTTTTTGGTCGAAACTTATGACACAGAAGTCGTAATACAAAATTGGCCGCAGTTAGCGCATCTACAAATAAATTCATGGTCTAATCCCAAGTAATATCTCCCAACTGCAAAATCATCTATTCAGTGAGCAATTATTAGCCACCAGACGAACTACAAGACAAGCTAACAGGACCTTGAATCTCCAACGTATCTGGGCAAACAAAAATAATTACCTTCACTTATTATATCCATGGACAGTCTCTGAATGGAATCTTCTTTCCTGATTCTGTTAAAAAACAACCCACACTGAATGTCTTTAAAACCCAACTTGACACGGTAAACATCAGCCAACTTTCTACTCGGCCGGGTGCATCTGAAACTTTAATTACCAACCAGCACCATAGCAGCGTCACCTGCACGTGATAGCCCCACCATAGGCGATTGTGCAGTAGCCTAGATACAGATATAGTCTGCAGCTCGTTTTTTTCGTGGCTATATACACAAACACGTTTCTGACGTTAGTGCAGATATGACCAATGGTCAACTTTGGTCAAAAACATTGGTTAAATGAACTAGTGGGAAGTGGTACGTCACAACAAACGTTGTCCACGTTCGTGGAGCATGTTTTCGTGTTCTTAACCATAAACATGTTGCTCCCATACTGATTGGCAATGTCTTTCAAACATGACCATTAGTTGGATCAGTAATTACGTCGGAAACATGTTTCTGGTCGTTGTCGCGAAAACGGACCCCTGTATGCATGCACTTTCTGAGATGAAGCATGTCCACAGCTTTAACCGTATAGGTAGACTGAACACCTTTTTAATCATTATCACAAAACACTTAATTTTGATTAACATCAAATCTCAACTTACCAAAATGGTGCAAGTTTTTCAGCCAGTCATCATAACCTCCTGCAAAATAACGACAAGGGGGAACATCTTAAGACATTCAATCGAAACTGCCACACGTCGCATTGCAGCACCACCATATATCACATCCCGCAATAAAGACGATCTTGTTTGTTTTACCGGAATTCCTTAGCCGAGACATTTGTTTGTATTAGACCGCCGTGTCTGCCCCCTGTTTGTGTAAAATTGCACCTTTTTGGAAGGTGCGGCCCTAACATGAGAACATTCTTTTAGCGTGACATAAACTTGGCAAAAATCCCACGTCGTTCACACAATACGGCACATTAACACCATGAGATACTGAGAGAGAGAACATTTGTAAATAACTTAAAGAGGCATTATAGATCCTAAAAATACGATTACAAACATTGAATGTGAGCCACTCAAAATATTGCTGAAAAGTGCCAATCGTCCAAATAATGTACAGTGCTGCAAAAAAGTTGCTGAAATTAGGTATTTTGTAAGAATGTGTTCACAACAAAACATTTTTAGGAATTGTTTTACCAATGGGAGACGTTTGAAACACTTGGTGGCAGCAAACAAACCGGTCTTTTTCGAGTGTTACGTCATCACGTTTAAGCTAAAGTGCGCATGCTCAGTATGACGTAGCAATGGAAAAAGGACTGGTTTGTTTGCTGCCACCAAGTGTCTCAATGGTCTTCCATTTTCAAAACGCACGCGTGAGATTCTGGCCTACAATACTGGTCCTGGACCTTGAGCCAAATGTTCTCATTTTTCTTTAACACATTTAACACTCAGAACATAGACTAGTTAAAACAAATTCTGGTTCTTTCAAGCTTCTAACTACTTTATCTTTTAAAACAAAGTAACGAGTATTGCACAAAATCTGTCACAAATGGGAATCGAACCAGGGACATTCATAACAGAAATCTATCACTCTAACCAATACACCAAGCGAACTCGCTGCAAGATCATCACTTGTTAATGAATTCGACCCTAAACCTAACCCCTGACACCTAACCCTTTACCCCTACCCTAGTCTCTTCTCAAGACGTTCTCCTATGGTCTGTAATAGCAACGAATAATGCTCCAGGACCATTATTGTATAGGCCAGAATCTCATACATGCATGCTTTTCAAAACCAACGGTTATGTTCAGCTTTTTTACGAGCTATAAAAACCATTAAAACTTCGCAATATATACCTCGTCCAATATCAGAGCGTTGCAGTCTTTCAAAATCTCGTTTTACACAACCTGATAAGGCTGTTTGTTTAACTTGGATTTTTCAAGAATGTTTATGGCGTAGGAATGCCAACAATGCATGGGGTACGTTCTTCAATTGTCTCGAAAACGGACTAAGATGTTTACAGCAGGTTGCCAAGCGTTTTCTCCAAACTTTCATTTTCCGCCAACGCCACAATTTTCCAGGGACTTTCCTGAGTACAACTCACACTGCATTTTAAGCCCCGTTCGAACCCTGCCGCTTTCAGGTCAAACTAACAATGAAACTACTATTCACCGTATAATTATGATTTCTTTACTGTTTTTATTCAAGAAACAGTTTAACAATGTCTAACAAAATCAGTGTAACCAATGCGGGAATCACATCGCTCAAAAGCGCGATAGAACTGCGTGCCTCGGTAAAACCCCGCCACTTAAAAATAATCAAAACCCCTTTTCTCCGAATCAACCTTTTAACGAGCCCTAAATGGTTCATGGGGATTATTATGGATAAATATAATGTTTCGCGCCGCGGCCGTGAAAGGTGGGCTCGATGTGGGGTCCTTTAGCACTCACACCGTGGCACCGTGATGAGGGCAAACCCTGACGGGGTAAATCGAAGCGATATACCCCGGGAAGTGGCGTCTGGTATGCGCGGTGAAATTGTCCAACCGTGCGGGCCCAAATTACCGACATTCCGCGCGTCATTAGACAAAATTTGATTCGTCTACGGGAAAACGGCCGCGGTTTCGCGAACGTGACTGCGTCGGGCCGGGTGACCTTCAACGGCACATACCGCCGTTTGTCGTATTTTTTGCGCCCCGAAAATATGAAAATTTACAATTTTTGAAATTCTTAGGCTTCGATTAAGATAATTCGCTTACTTTAAAATCTCTATTTTTTGTTATAGATATTCAGGGAATTGGAAAGCTTATTATGTGACTGCGTTGCGCAAATATACTCGACTGCATGTTTAAAGGATAAGCCAGTTTGAATTTGATCATAATTAATAGGGAATGTTTAGACCAGTCCTGCTACACTGTTTGCTGCCACCATCGTCTTAAAAGTGTTCAATTAGTAATGTTGTCTTGAGCCAAAGCCACAAAGTTTGCCGTAGTCGCATTTTTATAGCATGACTGAACTTGTCCAGAGCGATGTTTTTCCTCAAATCTGCAGTGGGTAAATAAAGGGTGTTTCCCTCCTCGGGACACAGAGCTGACTAGCTCAGTTGGTCGAGCACTGGTACATCAAAAGAGAGACTAGGGTTTCGGTTTGGCCAAAATTCCATACCCAACACGATATGTGGCAAAGGGACTCACCCACTAACCTCAACACACTCTTCCATTGTGTTAACGCGCCAACACCCCTTTGAAATTCCTTGGATGCTTGAGACACAATGGGGTAACAATGGAAGGGGGAATCCTTGGGGTATCCTTATGGAAAATTTATAGTCGGTAAAAATGAAGCGTTTTACGTTCAAGCTGAAATCGTTTTGGAGAAAGAAAGCTTCCCCCAAATGTCGGACAATTCACTCGCAATGTTCTCACCCACCAACCGGCGCACGGGCGCTAAAAATAGTTGACATTTCCAAACGTTTTCCACCTTAAGTGGAACCAATTTGCGAGGGGGAACAATGAGGTTCGGATTTCTTCGGAGTCTCTCTTTCGAATAAAAAAAAAATGCAACTAAATCTCTTAGCTAATAAAGTAGAAAAAGTAGAAATAGATTATCCATATAGGAAAGTACACGCATCATACAAACACTGTGACGTCATGATGTCGTATAGGTCTATATAGTGAATACATCAGATCTGCTTAATGCTCTATAAACTGTCTAAACTCGACAGAAATGTGGACAAAATGTCCATAAGTTTGGATGGGGAATCTGGATGCAGTAAAAACATAATTTGGTTTCACCGGCATTCGAACCACGGACCTTCTGCTCAATGTGCAGACGCCCTACCAATTGAGCTATGAAGCCAACTGGTAGTCTCGAATCACGGTAGTGCAGTTGTTCCTCACTGATTGGAATTGGCTATCGCGTGAGCCTAACAAGCCCCACGGAGGGCCAGGGATAAACCGTCTCTAAACTATTTTGTTATAGTTTTATAATCCAGTCCGGTCCTGCGTTGTATGAAAATAGTTTTAATCACAACCTTGTTACTGTTTGTATCACGTTTGAGGCAAACAACCCACCAATACACAAGACCCGTTCTGGAAAAAGGTAGTATACGTCGCGCAGGCTAGATAGAGTTTTCGCGACCATAAGTAGAAATCTGTGGCGGTCCCCGCTCATTAAAATACAAAAACACAGTGGAAATTCCTGGCAGTCCCCAGATACTGCCTGGAATGTCCGTGCTCCGCCTGGAATTTTCATTGTGTTTTAGTATTTTAATGAGCGTTGATCCGCCACAGATTTCTACTTATGGTCGCGAAAACTCGACCTAGCCTGCGCACATACCTTTTTCCACAGCGGGTCACATGTAACGTTATCAATTATAGCTTTATCGTTAAGTACATTGACCCGAAAACAATGGATATTCAAGTGCATTTTTCGTTTTCTGCAAACAACTGTTACTCAACTACTTCGTCGAACATACGGTTGCCGGGCCATAACAAAATATAAATTTAAAATTACTGGCATAAAAGAACTTACGTAATCCGCGTAAATAATCAGCCCGTAGACTCGTTTGTATAAAATGTAGGAGAATTTTGCCATCCGGTGATATCCAAGCTTCAACAAACAAAATAATAAACTAAATGAACAAATTACACTATAGTGGTAAACTGGACGGAAGCGATTGCAAAAAGTATTATAGTACTATATCACACATACATTATGTTTGTTTGAGTTCAAGACAGTACAATGTATATCCATAGTGATCATGACTAAACGGGGGAAAACCGCTAGGATTTTACATTGTGCAATGTGTTTCTGCTTTTGAATCTAAAACGGTACAGCTTAAACAACAAACACTTAGAGCTGTACGTCACAAAATGAAAAATAGATTAGTACAAGACAGGCAATTTTATTATTCATGTCATGACGTCATCACTTCACACGTTGTCTTTTACCTTCTATCGTAACCGAAACTCGTCTGAACATGTCGAGTTAACGGAAGATTTCCTTTCAGTTCGGACGCAGATTGGTAAATATTATATTGGAGTGCAAAGATCACACTGCGTAAATAAAGTACTCCAGCTAAATATAGACCCAAGGAAGAAATCCCATTGTCTTGTATTGTCTAATAAAGGTTACCGTTACAAAAGCGTGCCAAGTACAGAGAGACACCGAGTCGTTTATAAAGAAAATCGGCAAAAGTGCCATTTCCTGTTGCATTTAATTATCAATCGATTCTTAGAACTCAGTGACACAGAATAATATACCTTATACGACGTCATTTCAGGAATCGGGACAAGTCTTTGTTCCCCGTGAGTGCACATTTTGCAATATAAAGATTTAAAAAACAGAAACTACCCTCCGTTAAACAGCTCTATATAGGTCAACACGTCTATTTGAAATTTCAGACGGTAACTATGCCAGAACATGGCGCCCTCTATAGGCGGATTTCATGTCGTGTGTGTATCAATTTTATCCATCTATTCCAAAACGTTTGCATGTTTCCCTTAATGACTATAGACGCATGCTGAACTGTCTGCTGGGTTGCCATGTTGGAATTTTGACCAACCAGGTGGCGTCCAAGTCGGCAGTTTTCTGCCGGCAAGTCTTCAGTATCCAATCAGGGGACCAAGAAAAAGGCCCCTGGATCCCATAGACCAATCAGAACTTAGCTTACACCGGTCGTCTGCCTTAACTTCCCAAAATACGGGTTGAGGTGCGACAACTTCCCGTATGGGGTGCGAAGGGGAAATTCACTTCCCAGAAAGAGGACACAAAAACACTTTGGGCAAACAATCAACCTGACGTATGTGGAGTTTCATTATGATGGCTGGATATATGGAAGTACAAAATTCCCTTCCTGTGTCAAAATGGTTTCAGACGTTGTCCCCTTTACAAAATTGTGGGAGTGTCTCACATGGAATTTCCGTGCAAGGAATGGCATGACACCAACACTATACACGCCCACTCACTAAATAGCTGACTGTTGTACACTGCATTTCATTCGTAGTAACGAATGACAGCAAACTACTCTGGGCAATTTTGATTTCTTTCAAAATTGAAAATGTAGAGACGTGGGGGACTTTCACATTGAATTTCAGGGAATTATGCAGGCTCTAAATATTTCTCTCTCGATCTCATCAAGCAAAACAATAGCAGTTCTTTGACAGCCTGACATCTGGGACTGAGTGTCAACTGTCTTTTTTTAATATTAAATTACTACAAAATGTTACCGCAAAATGGGGCTATAAAAAGATCGGGATAATATTTTTAATCTTAACCATCACTATTTTTCTTTATAGATAAATGTCCTAAGCCAAAATATTTGCTTTATAAAAATTGGTTACCACCAAAATTGTATGTCACCCTGTGTTCTTAGCGGAGCTTCTTAGCAACAGTAGCAGAATACTAGTCAATCGTAAAGCACCTATCAATTGTTTCCCCCACCCCTCCCCGCCCCCCGTGCTGCCCCACCCCCTAGGTGGAGGTTTGGCCACGTTTTTCATGCCCCAGGGCGGGGCATTTGACCCTTTTTAAATAAAATTTTCTGTGCATTTGTAAACAAGACGTGCATGTTTTGCACCCGAGGTTGGGGATTTTGGTCACCTAAATGTTGCCCCAGGGGTGGGGATTTTTCCACACAAAAAGTGACAATCCCCAGCCCTTAGGTGGGGTAGCCGGGGGGGGGGGGGGGGGGGGGACCAATTGATAGGTGCATAATATACATCACATTGCCCGGTAACCCATTTTGAAAAGCAGATAAATTTTTCATAATTTGAAAACTTTACTATTTGACAATTTTAACTTGTATTTCTCAAGGCTAAATTGCCAGTGATCACAAACAGTACATATTTAATGCAAATACATCCATCAAAAGGAGAACAGAAATACACATCACTGCAGCATTATAAATGGAGATCTACATATAAAATATATAATAGGCCTATAAAAGTACTTTCATTTTTTGCTATTTTCCCACGGCTCAAATCTTAACTCCAGGGAAGCTAAAATTTGCCTTTCTCTGAAAAGGATAGTTATGATTTGATGCAAGTTTCGAGTTGCGTTTTCCCCACAAATGTTGAGTACATTTTGCTACCGTTTCATGGAGTTGACTACTTTCCAGGAAAGAGTTTGCCAGGTCAGTTCCACTATGCCTGGACAAGGCCATTTCACTTTCAAGTTTCTTTTAATAACCTAAATTTTCAATAAATTAAAAATCTAGGGTTCAAAATTTAGAGAGGCCAGACGTCAAATTGGCTTCACTGCCCATTGTCTTAGCTTTGCAAAAATAATTAATTTAACTAGTTGACCTATGGAGGTAGCTTTTCCTACCTCCATGGTTGACCACAGCTTCATACCTTGTGTACAAAACATATGAAACTGGCTGAAGGGTTTTCCAAGAAAATCTTAAATTTTTGCCACTCCTAAATTTGGGTTTTTCTATAAAATCTGCATAGTGCATTTTATGCTTGAATGCCTTGATAAGCCGCTGCATGTAAAGAAATTGTCAACTTTCTAATGTTTCCTAATTGAATATTCTCAGTGTCTGTGTATGGTAATACCATGGAGGTAGGAAAAGACTCCATGGTAATACACAGTATTTGCAAGTTTTTATAAATGCTAAAAACAATTTTGCCTTCCAAAACTGCAACATATTTAAACGGTCCGGCATGTACAAACACGCTATATACAACGCTAAAAACAATTTTGCCTTCCAAAACTGCAACATTTTTAAACGGTCCGGCATGTACAAACACGCTATCCCAACTGGCACTACGTGACCTCCGCATGACCGCCTACACAACAAACGATCAACGATATAGAACTTACCATTTCTGCAAGGTTGACGACATCAAAACATTCCCTAAATATTGCTTTCTCCACGTAATATCACACTCGAAGAAGCATCCAGTATTCGACAACCCAGGAAGACTTTGAAGACAGCAATCGCAGCTCGTAAAACGGACCAATGTGAGGTGTTTTGAGAGCTAATTTTTTATCGTACACGTTCAAATTGCAACATAACACTGGAGTCGTCACGTTGCGATTGTACACGCACAACGTGAGTCCAAATTTAGCAATGTCGTCACTCGTACTAAAGTACTCGTCCCACGCCGGTCACGGAAAGTTCATCAATAAGGCACTGAATTGCCCGTTTTCCCGAAATTTCTGGGCGACTGACACCTCCTCAGCTGGCATACCTCGCAAAATATACGTCTGATTATTGCATGTAGTTACAAAAACGATACACATTTTGTTATTAAATTTTAATAAAGGAAGACTGGTATTATTTTTCACACACGTACACTGCATACACGAACCGTGTATCATCTGAAATGTTGTACGTTGGGGTCAAATGATGACGCATAGCAAACTCATGAATATTTATATTTCCGCATTGAAGCAGCTGTACGGCGCATTGGGTAATCGATATTGTAGTGACAGTGCAATGGAAACATACGGAAAAACCCGCAACCCTGGAAAATTGTCTTTGTTCCCGGAGCTGAAAATATGGAAGCAGTACTTCCGCAAAAAAGTACCAGGCTGTTTACGTGAAAGCGGCCATTGTGTGGAGTACAAGGCCGGGCTGGGACTGGGGAAATTTAACCAGGGACCCCAGGTTTGCTGAAAATAAAAAGGAAAGGTCATCCAAATAGCGCATACCAGTAGTTGTAGAGACCCTGGTATGGCGTCCCACCTAGCAACGCCAAGTGTTATGTCTGGGTCTCTGTTGGGCGTTAAAGGGATTTACTTAGCTTAGCTTAATTCGAATCCCAAGCTTCCTTTTATGGTAGGCCTACATGTGTACATGTATTTGAGAAATTAAAAAGCAATGTTACGGTTAAAACCGCGGGAATGAATGAGATCCAAAAAGTTTGAAAATCGTGCCATGCTTGGCAGTCGTATACAAACCAAAGGATGCATCAGTTTCCCGCCAGTTTGTACTAAAAGACCTTTTAAAACAAAGACGAAGGCTCACAAAGGCGAAATATTTGCAAAATGTCTGATTTTGGAAATGTAAAAGTGTTTAATCCCAATGCACGAATATTAATAATGTACATTGTAATATTGGGGGAATTGTTTGAAGTTTTTTCTGGTGCGGCTATTTTTATTAGGGCGCATTTCATTTGCGCCACATTTTTGGCCAGAGGCCAACTTAATTATGACCTTTTGACCTTTGCTTATCAGGCACTTTATGTAAACGTCCTTCGTTGTTTCATGCTAAAATAAACGCCTTTAGTAATGACCATCCGGGGGTCCGCGCCCAGACCACCCATATAGCGAATTATTTCCACAAGCATTCGTTTGATCTAGGTCTTACGAGGGAAAAACCATGAAATTTGAAAGACTAATTAGCGTGTCAAAGTGTTTGTACATTGTGATGAAGAGGGAAATATTATAGAAGTAATTTGAAGAAAGGTAAATATTTCAGTTCCTTCCTTCCCGCGTTTTCCTCTTGATTGGGGAAATCCCCGGGAATGTTTGCCCGACACCAAAACCTTATTAAAATGCGGGTCTTTCCTGTTTGAAGCCTAAATTCTTGTCATAATATCTCGCTTGGTGGTAATTTGATAAGTTTGGGTATTTTGACAGAAGTATCAGTATCACACGGAACAAATAGACAGGGGAAGTAACGGCCGGGATTGTATTTATTACTGATATATTGTAAAGCTAAAAACTTTAGCAAAAACTTCAGAAAATTGTATTTTGTTTTATTTTTTTTCTGAAATAGAAATGTCAGTAGGCCTAATTGGCGTCGACGATATTGTAGATTTGATTCGCTAATAAATGAAATAAACATAGCGTAGGACGAAAACCAACGTTTATTCAGCGACGTGACATGAGAGTAGTGCGCGCGCAGTAGGTTTTTAATGAGCGTAATTAACGAGGTTTTGCACGCTTGAATGCAGAGCCCAATAAAACTATATTACATGCATTTAAAGGCAGGCTCGTCAGCAATGCGCGCGCGCCAAATTCGTGCCATGAAATACGCAGCTCCATAGCAAAGGCATGGAACGGCGTATTTCGTGGCACGAATTTGGCGCGCGCGCATTGCTGCAGTGCCTTTAAAGTGGGCGAGATTCTAAACTAGACGTGTCAATGATACGTCATCCAAAAATGAATAATAAAATATAATTGGAAGTTTATGGCCAATTTAAATAAATTAATATTAATCGCATTCACAATCAATCGTACATACATGTAAATATGTAAATTTGCCAAAACCCTTTTCATATATTAATCCAATGGTTTTGGTCAACATTTGTTTCCTTTTTGAGGCCTTTTCCCACAATTATTATTATTATTATTTCTTTCTGGTATTCATACCAGGGATTCCTCAATAGTGCTCATTGCACTGTCACTCGCAAGCGTGAGGAAACCCATGAATAATTCGAATTAGAAATGACCAGAGACACCGGGGAATATCCCCTTGCTCTTCACGAAAGAATGCTGTGGGATCTTTAGAGTGCGTTACCATTACCTAACACACTGGACCAACGGCTTTTCATCCCTTCCGAAGGATGGAGCAAGTGTGGTTGAGTGCCTTGCCCAAGGGCGAATTCGAACCTGCAACCCCAAGTTTTCACCCATGATTGCGAGTCAATGACCCAATCCACTCGGCCACGGCACGGTACCCCACAATAAACTATAGCGTGTGAAATCTATCTCAGCCTTTCAGGAAATATTTTAATCTTTTTAGCAAGCATGTTAAGTTCAAACGATCCCATTATAGCTGGTTGTATGGATAACGAAAACGAAAGAGGAAGTTATCGTTGTCGTTCGTGAAATTATATCGGAAATTCTGTTTCCTTTAAAAAACCTCGACTCTCCCTGATCATAGCGCGCTCCCTCGTGACAAAATTCATTTCCCTGAAGTTACTGGACGTGCTTAATACTGCCCTCTGTTGGTTTGCAATGAGCAGCTAGCTGCTACAAGTGAAATATATATACAACAATTTGAATTCTGTTAAGCAGTATACTGATGCTAATTAGTACATTTATTGGATCAAGAAGATTAAAATATAGATTTTCCGTTTGCACTAAAATTAAAAGCAGTTTTAATTGATAACTGTAGCAGAAATAATAACATTTTATGAAGAGAGAAAATTAAAAAAAACAAAAAACAATTTTATCTTAAAGGAGCATGACCAGAGTTTCTGGAAAATAGTTTTCGATGTAACTTACCAATATTATCAAGTAACTCCCATACACACCTCCCACGTCCCAAAAACCCGAAAACATTCGCGATTTCCAGTAAAAAATTGAACAAAACTATCGAGTCGGCTTTCAGTGGATAAACATTGATACTGGAAAATTAGTTTACAAATAATCGGTGGATTTTCGACGATATCCTCGGAAATATGCGGCCTAGAAGCGCGGGAGTTTCAGTTTCGTAATCAGAAAAATATAACGGATGTTATGATATAAAAATCTCATGACCCATAAGGTAAGTCCCGGGGAGTTATGGGTAAAAAAAAGTGATCTGGTCACACTCCTTTAATTTTATTTACTAATATTTAGCATTTAATGGGTATATGATAGGATTGACAATTTTAGAAACGTTTCTAAAATTCATCTCTAATATTTAGCAAAAAAAGCACAACATGTGCACCCATGTATATCCTGGGGAACAAAGACTTGTCCCCAAAGGTGACATCATATGCATAACATTAATTTTAGATTGTCCATTTTCTTTGTGCATATATGAATATTTGCATAGTTCGACCTTTGACCTTATGCAAATTAACCACTGCTCCCCCTGAAACATTTTGTTGCATAAACAGCATATTACCATGATTTAATTTCTGTTCAGTCTAAAAGTTCTGTTAAGGTTACGATGGTAAAAAGCCCAGTCTGGCCCATACCTTCAGCTTTTCTATTAAACAAAACACTTTAATACTGTAAGGCAATATACTTTCTTAGATGCTGGTTCTCTGGGGTGGATTGCAATACCATGTATAACCATCTTAAATATATACTGAAACGCAAAAGAAACTTAACACTTGTTTAAAATGTAATGAAATTGTAACAGTTCAAAATAAAACAAACCAACAATTGCTAATTGAAACATTGGCATTTTATTGATGACATGTCAAGTTTTTGACCAAGATACACCATCTCATCAGTTTGTTCTACAGTAAAGAACAGAAGAGGGTGCAATGTCAGTCCCCTTTCAATAGCATGTGTGGCCACCATTGATTTGGATACAGGCAGTGCATCGTCGGCGCATACTGCCTACCAGTCTTTGGATGGATTGCAATCGTGCATGTTGCTTGAAATACCCATTTTGCACTGGCCTTTTTAAAGCCAACATCAAGACATCACGTGCAGCTCATTACAATCATCCCATACCCCTTGGCTAATCACCGACAGTCAAAACAGCTGTGCCATGAAGTGACCATCGAAGGTTCAAGTGACCTTCAGACACCGTTTGGTCTGACAGTGAGGACACTATTGTCTACAAATAAGTTCACACATTACTACACGCAGTGTTATTGTTGCTATTTAAAGGTTTAAAAGGTGGTAAGTTTCTTTTGCGTTTCAGTATACATCCTAAGTGAATTTAGGTGTCCTAAGTTTTAAGATATAAGTTATGACACTTGATATAAAGCTCTTCTCGATATAAAGCTTTTTTTTTTTTTTTTTTAAGTATCAGCCATTATTCTCTGCACTGTGTATGCACTGTTTATAGCGCTCTCTGGATATAAAGCTTAAATTATTTCGGTCCCTTGAGCACTATAATGAGTTTACTGTAGCTGCCATCTTGTAGGGCAGTTTCTTTGTTTCTTGAGGACATGCATGGTTGCACATTTTGTGCTTACATTCTTGACCAGTTTAAATGTCAGAAGTTGCCACACATTCGATACGGTCTATTGCAAGACAAAATCTTAATTAAGACATCTTAACTTTCTTTAATGCAATCCACCCCCAGTTCCTATAAGCCGTCTCCAAATGGAAGACGCTAGGTAGATAACTTGATCACTTTCCATAGACTCGTGTGTAATTTTCAGGCAAGGCCAAATATTCAGATGCATCTTTGTCAGATCTGTTGGACTGGTTCCTAAGTTGGGCATTAATTTGAAGTTGGGGTTTGAATTTACTCAACCACGTCATAGAACAAGCTGGCCAACTGGTAGCGGATTGTGAAGGCGATTAGGCTGCCAATGACCTGAGCAGATAAAGGAAAGAAATATTAATTTATGCATTTATGCAATGACTCAATGAAGCCTTGTATAGACAACGTGCGACATGGCTCGCGACACAACCCACAACATAACTCACGACAAAACTCGCAAAACACAACTCACGACAAAACTCGCAAAACACAACTCACGACAAAACTCGCAAAACACAACTCACGACAAAACTCACAAAACACAACTCACGACAAAACGCGCAACACGACTCGTGACAAGACTCATGACACAACCCACGACATAATTCATGGCACAACTCAACATAAATCACAACAAAACTCACAACACAACTTGTGACAACTCGCGATACAACTCGCGATACAACTCGCGATACAACTCGCGATACAACTCGCGATACAATTCTTGACACAGCTTGCAACACGTATTATGATACCACTTGCAATGTCATTTGCAATGCAACTCGCGACGTCACTTATGTGTAGCACCACTTGTGACACAAATTGCGACAAGAATTGCAACAACTTGCGACACAACATACTACATGTCTTAAGATTCATCAGCGCACCTGTATAATAAGTAAATATGTTGTCAATCTTGGCTCTCGCGTCGGTCCAATCCACAGCAAGACAAAGTTAATCAGTGTCAGGTTGTTGCATTCTGTGTACTCCTTGTCTTCACCGACGCCTTGTCGGATGTTGACGAGTCGAAAGGTTCTTAAGATTGTAATGATTAGTCTGCCTGTCACAAGAAAATAACAATAAACAGTATAACCTTAATTAGAGCATACACCATTGTGCTTAAAGGTACACACCGGCCTACTGTTTACATGATTTAGAGATGTAGCAGCATTGACATTACTTTTTTAATGGTCGTTGTAAAAAAAAGATCATCAAAATATCCCGTAATTTACTAAAGAAGTGCAAAATTAACCAAAACGTGTTATACGCTTTACCAGCCGTTGCAACTATGCGCAAGCCTTTGTCACAAACAATTCGCTCTTTTCCTACACATGATATCTCAAGTTTTCTGCTTACGATTTCACTGAACAGCCCGGACAAACGAATAAGAATTTCCGTTTTCTTTGGAGGAGTTGGCATCATGTTTTTTCTTCACAAATGTAGGCCTACATGTACACGTACACCGGAGCACATGCACCAACCCGGCCGTGTGTGCAAGGGGCAAACAGCCTGCCATATATATATAGAATGCGCTCGCTCTCCCGTTCTCCGGACTACTCTCGAAACAAACATTTATGTTCGAATTTTCATACTTATGTTTAACTTACTAATAAATATTGTGGAAAAATCGGAGTTGAATTTGGTGCAGTTCTGCAGTAAGAAACTTTCATGCGACTGGACACAAAACTAACTCGCAGGACCATGTTACTTTTCGGAACCAGAATTTGGTTCCGAAAAGTCTCGTGGTTTCTTTTCAGGACATGTTCAGTTTATTTCGGAAGGGCATTCAGAAATAGACCAACGAAGCCGGTGAGTACCTTTAAATCCTTTATTCTTCATTGTTTTTATTCCTGATAATACAAGGTTCCTGTTATAACAAGGTAATATGCAAAGTCCAAAGAATTTCTTCTTAAAGAGGCCACACTGTACTTTAAACACATTTTAATGAAAATGGATCCTAAGTTTGGAAAGAAATTGCAACAAGAAGTAGTGGAACAAGGACTTTATGATACTTTGGCGCTATAGTTTGATCGATAACTCATTTGGCAGTGTGTTTAAAGGCTCGTCAGTAATGCGCACGCGCCAAATTCGTGCCACGAAATAGGCAGCTCCATGCCTTTGCTATGGAGCTGCGTATTTCGTGGCGCGAATTTGGCGCACGCGCATTGCTGACGAGCCTGTACCTTTAACGATAGTATTGTCCAGTCAACTTACCTATTACGTTGAGATCTTTGGTCTTGTATTTTGTGTAACTCAATTCAAGTTTGTCCGTTTCAGGGTTGTATCTGTGTGCAGTTAAAGAAAACAAATTTCAGCTGGTTTCTCCTGAGCAATGACTTTTTGTTGATCAACACTCAACACCCACCCATTTAAAGGCCCAGTGGATCATTTGCAATGACCCCAAAAAGTAATCGACGAGTTTACAGGGGAAAAGTTCTGAAAGTAAAGATTGAATTAATAGCAACTATCCAATGAAAGGTTTTCGCTCAAAATGATATTCGCTCAAGATGAAATTATTTAGATCGTTTGCAAATGCATTCGTTCGCATCTACGCGGTCCAAAATGCATGGGCGCTGTGTACTGCGTGTGCGTGTTCCAACGCGATACATTTTTATGGATCGCGCGCACACGCAGTATGTGCGCCACAGAGTGCATGACGCAAGCCACATAGTACCCGATCAACTGAGAAGGAATATTTGAAACACCCCGCCAAGACAAGGAAAACGCATATGGATTTTCATGGTTTTTTTTAAACGTGGTACATTTGACAAAGCTGACATTTCTTCGGATGAGTTTGTTGATGTCTTTCTTTTGATTTATAATGGTTTTATTCGCAGAATCGCTCAAAAACAGATCATCTACAGGGCCTTTAACTGATTCACTGTAAACTAGCGTGTTCCCGCTCACGTTCAGTGATTTGCAGTGTGAATCAAAAGTACTGAATGTGTTTAATCTTTGGGTCAGATTGGGGTTATGCACCTTGACGTTTAAAGGGGAAAGAATATGTGTCAAATTTTATACAAATTGTCTGTTTGAGCTGAATATTTGATTGCTTGAAAATCGGCCGCCAATTTTGGTAACAAACGCTAATAAACACTCCGTCTCTCCGATGCAAGTTAAATCAATTTGTGAGTAATGCATAGTTCCGACCTGTCAATCAACCGAACCAGCCGACCAATCACAACAGAGCTAGCAGATGTCACCCACATAGGTCAAAGTGCACTGTACGATCACAACAACATGATCACGCGCGATCGATATGTTCTGCCGGCCCCATACAATTTGTACAGTGTTGTATGCGACGATCCGGGTGAATGTTTGGTTTCAAGGCCGGTCGTTTCGTTGTTCAAAGGTACGAAAGCTATATTTCGTAATGATATATCCCTGTATTACTGGCCCTTTACTCGGTGTGTTCTAAGATAACTGTCGACCCTGAAACATGAATACCTTTGACTTTTCTTCAATGAATCTGTGCTTTCCGTTGAAAGTCCCATTGCTTTGTGCGTTGTGTGTCGCCATTTTTGACGATAGCGTGTGAGCCATAGCAACAATGTCCAAGGGGGCGGGGTTAACTGGGCAAAATCAGAACTATGCATATGCGTTGCTGAATGATTCGAACCAGCCATCAACACTGGTTAAAACGCTGCCTTGTTTGCAGGAGGTCGTGGATTCGAGTCTCACCCGAGCACGCTGTGAAGTTTTTCATCATGTCTTGGGAAAGGACTGAGTAGACAGTGTTAATAATTACGTCGGAAAAACGCTAATTAACATTCAGGCTCCCTGACGCAAGTTCAATCATTTTTTAATTTTTGTAACTGTTGTTGAAGAAATTTTGTAGTTAGTACACACCTGGGTATCCGATGCCTTGGGCATGGCACGAATCGGAAAACCTGCGGCACCGAGTAGAGAAAGTTAAGGACTTGTGGTATGAAGAAGAGTAGCATGGTCTTACTGGAATGACCCAAAATACCCACGACAGCAAAGGTCATGCCGGAAAAATAGCAGAAAGTATCACCGACGAATAAGGCTGAGGGGTACCTGGAAATATACAGAAAATAGCAGAGAAATATCAAATGAATATCCAACAAACACAGTACATGGATACCTGGAAATATACAGAAAATAGCAGAGAAATATCAAATGAATATCCAACAAACACAGTACAGGGATACCTGGAAATATACAGAAAATAACAGAGAAATATCAAATGAATCGCTATTGAACAAAGTACAGGGATACCTGGAAATATTCAGAAAATAGTAGAGAAATATCAAATGAATCGCTATTGAACAAAGTACAGGGATACTTGGAAATATACAAAAAATATTAGAGAAATAGCAGAAGGTATCGCCGACAAATAAGGCCGAGGGGTACCTGGAAATACACAGGAAATAATCAAATGACTCGCCAGCAAACAAAGTACAGGGATACCTGGAAATATACAGAAAATAGCAGAGAAATATGAAATGTATCACCGACAAACAAGGCTGAGGGGTACCTGGAAATATACATGAAATAGCAGATAAATATATACAAAAAAAATATACTGGAAACATACACAAAATAATAGAGAAATAGCACTTGCATTTTCTAGTGGAAGTGTCCTTTGCAAAGAACAGATGAAAAGTATTTTTCACATAATAATTTTTTAAAATTAAATTTGGCAATAGCAAAAGGGACAGTGTAAAAAAAGACAATGGCAATTCGACTATGTCACTGCCTGATAAAAAACAAAATGTGGTAGTGCATGAACGTCTTTCTATATCGACCAAAACACTTACCAATTGTGGTACAAAATGGCGGCGGTCACTGCGCAGTACGGAAACATGAAGTACAGAGAAAATAGGTTGGTTTGCGGGAAGTTTCCTGTGGGATGGAAAAACATGACGAGTGGTATGTTAATCTCACCATTGTTTTGTTTTGTGTTCAAATCTAAACTGATAAGCCTATGCTTGGCCTGTAAAAAAACCAGGCCTGGCGCCAATTTCACTATAGTAAAAAAATTGCGATCATTGTAAGAACGATTGTTAACTTCAATTCAATTGCACATAGTCATAAAGTTGCGATGGATTTGGACATTAGCAATTATCGCTAAGTGCTAGTGAAATCGGTCCTTGGCCTCTGAAAAGCCAGTTCTGACCAATAAAAGGCTGTTTTAGCAATGAGAAAAAAATCGATGTAGTGCAACAAATAAAACGGTTCACACCATGTTTGCCAAAAAAGTAGCACAGAAATGAGTCCAACAAGTGTTTTAAGCACATTAAACACAATGTTTAAAGATAGTATACATGATTGGTAAACTGTTACAAATAGTTTTATCCCCCTGTGTGATTGAAGATATGCATGATTAAAACCAACCTGAGCAAAAACCAGCTGCGTACTTCGTCTAACTTTTGAGAAAACGGTCAAAAAAGGGTTTGCAGTCATTTCGCCCCAAAACCACTTTACCCTGAACCGTTTCGCCCTGAACCACGGCCTGTGCACGAAGTGGTTTGGGGCGAAGTGGTTTGGGGCGAAGTGGCATTTGGGCGATGTAGTGTATGGACGAAGTAATTTGGGGCGAAATGGCACTCGGGCGAAGTGGTTTGGGGCGAAATGGCACTTGGGCGAAATAGTTTTGGGGCGAATTGAATTTTCGTCTCATGAGACGAAAACTAATTGTTTTACTCATTTCTCAAAGACTATAGCACTTCAGACAAAACTATTTATGGAGATTAGGCGTAAATCTGTGAACATTTCTGATTTTCGAGATTACCAATAATGTATACTGCATTTAAACATAGCCTAAGATCATGTTAGTCCCAAATAACAGTATTCTTACCAGTGAGTTGAATGAGATTAAAGATGATTATGCTAATCCCGATCACTAGGGATTGACCAGCTTCTAGTCCATTAATCCCTGCTAAGATGTTGATAGCATTAGTGCAAAACACGGCAAGCATACCCATGTATACGTAGTACAGCACGCCTGCAAAACAAAGACGTAAAAGAAACACTTTTGTTATAAAGATTTCGGTATTTTCCCCCAAACTGCTGCTGTTTCCACCTCCTGTCTTTTCTTGACTCAGAAAAGGGAACTTTTAATGCAAGGAATAATAAAAGGTTACTAAACTTAAAGGAGCGTGACCAGAGTTTCTGGAAAATAGTTTTCGATGTAACTTACCAATATTATCAAGTAACTCCCATACACACCTCCCATGTCCCAAAAACCCGAAAACATTCGCAATTTCCAGTAAAAAATTGAACAAAACTATCGAGTGGGCTTTCAGCGTATAAACGTTGATACTGGAAATTTAGTTTACAAATAATCGGTGGATTTTCGACGATACCCTCTGAAATATGCGGCCTAGAAGCGCGGGAGTTTCAGTTTCGTAATCAGAAAAATATAACGGATGTTATGATATAAAAATCTCATGACCCATAAGGTAAGTCCCGGGGAGTTATGGGTAAAAAAAAGTGATCTGGTCACACTCCTTTAAGAAAACAGAGGGAATATTTCTGGAAAGACCAATGGGAAATTCTAATGTGACATCACAACTTTGCTTATGAAAATGGAAATTCATATTAGCATAAAAATGAGTAATTACACATTCAAAACAGGTTTTAAAGTTTGTTTTGGATTAACCCTGCAGTGCACGTGGGCGATCCAGGTACCTCATTACAGGAGTGTACCAGTCGACAGCTGGCAGTGTGTAACTCAATGAACGGGGCATATACCCCTGCATAAATGGACTCTTAGCATTTCCAATTTCTTTCGGACGGTCTAGAGATTGTATATAACCAGGTGCGGGGGGGGGGGGGGCTAAATGGGCAGTCAAAACCTCCCTTTACTCTGTTTATAGCTAGATACGCTAACAAAAAAAGGGGGGGGGGGGTTGGGGGGTTGGCTAAATGGGCAGTCAAAACCTCCCTTTACTCTGTTTATAGCTAGATACGCTAACAAAAAAAGGGGGGGGGGTTGGGGGGTTGGCTAAATGGGCAGTCAAAACCTCCCTTTACTCTGTTTATAGCTAGATACGCTAACAAAAAAAGCTTTAAAAAAAGAAGCTTGACTAAAAAGAACGTGCCCAACAGATGACAGACATCACTCCAATTCCCAATTGCTCAATTTCATCAACTGCATCAATTACCCCCCATGCCAAGGCCGTTTGTGCACAGTCAATGTGGAATTCCCATGTGGGACTGCTTGTAACTGATACAGCGGGTGAATGAACTTACCCAGGCCACACACATTCTACAATATGTTTCTCAAGCGTATAATGTATAAAGTCATGGAAAATGAGATTTTAACTAAATTCATACGCAGAGTAATTAACAAAAACGCATGACAAAAAAGTCGGCAACTGGTAGGGTCCCTTCCCGGAGGGTTAAAGTGATGAACATACTTTTTAGGGGACATTTTAATGTTGAATTATGATGCACCTCAGCTACTTCCAAATACTGAAAGGCACCCATTTTCATTGTCCGTCCATAGCAACAGCCATAGCAAAAGCCATAGCCACAGCCAAAGCCACTAATTCGGATCGAGCCATGGTGTCATCCCATAATTCAATTCTGCACGCACACGAGGTGAGTTTGTGAATTTGAGAAAAATGAAGCTGTGTACGCAAGTTTTGAGAGTATTACGGCCAGGGAGGTATGTAGAACGTGTAGAGATTTTGATTTTACAAAAAAATGGCAATTTCCTGTAAAAAGACTTGCCTAAAGATTCCATTTTGAGCACCCAGGCCAAGCAGAAGCAGCATAGCATATATCAGCAAAAAACAGGCCTGGGTGCCTTTCAGTATTTGGAAGTACACCTCAGCATGCTCATAATGGTACTTCTATATGTTATTTCAATGTAGCCAAACGTCACCTTCACCTTGTCTGTAATAGGGTTCGAATCCCCACCTACCCAGATTAATAGCATGACCCAAGAACTGATCCAGTGGTTTAGGAACGATGATCGTCGTTGGTCCAAAGTTGACAAAGTAGACCATGAGAAGTGGTAGTGTGGCTATCGTAGGAAGCTGTAACTTATGCCGCCATCTTAGGTCCAGAACGTCATCGGCAAAACCCAGAAATATCATGCAGCATATGGATAATAGCGCCGCTATGAACTCAACAAACTTTAATGAAAAATAAATACACAAATATATTTCACAGAATCAGAGTAAATGTTTTTCAAGCATTGGAATGTGCAGATTTAATGGGAAAAACCTAAAATTGCTAGTGGTAAAAATGTAAGATTTTGTGAGGAAACACTTAGACATTTTTTCAGCGTGTCTCATGGTAAGGTTTGAAGCCATTATCAACTTCCCAATTCTTTCCGTATAAAGGTGTGGTTTGCTGGTTTTAGGCTGTATATGTTTACAAGGTGTACACGTGCCCCCAGTCATTTTACACCACTTCCAACGGCGGCGAAACGTTTTTCAAAGTAGGGGTGCCATCATGCCATGTTGTGAGACATCAGGCAGCATAACCAGCCATGGGGCACCATGGCCAAGCGGTATGGCGTGTTGAATCCAAGACTGTGGTCAATCCACAGGTCGTGGGTTCGAATCCCATCCCGGCTTGTCCATGGTGCGTGTGCTCTTGAGCAAGGCACTTTGCCATGAGTTGCCTCTCTCCACCCAGGAGGAAATGGGTACCTGTGAGGGTAGAGAAAGCTGATGTGTTTGATTAGTCCCTGTGCGCATAAGCAGCACGGGACTGCATACTCCCAAGGGAGCTGAGAAGGATTAAGGAATGATATTACTGAGCCAAATGACCAGTGGTAATAATGCAGAAAGCGCATTAAGAGATCCGTCGGATCTGTAATGCGCTATATAAGAACTGTCTATTATTATTATTATTATTATTGATATGCCGACCATTAAGTCCCACCCTTTTGTTTGACCAATCACCAGGGACGGATCCAGGATTTTCCAAGGGGGGGTGGTGCGTGAAATGTGAAGGCAATAAAATAGCGAGCGCGAAGCCATAACGGCGTGGATTCTAGATGGATTTGGATTTGAATTCTAGATGGTCTTTTGTGTGATTTCAGGAAATATTTAACAACTTTAAGCAGGCAAAAGTGTGATGTCATGAGGCAGTTATCTATAATAAAAAAAGAAACAGGGGTTCTTTCTATTTTTATTTTTTAGGAAGCGCCCCCACGCCCCCGGATCCGCCCCCACGCCCCCGGTTACAGACATGATTAAGTAGCGCTGGCGTATTCTCACTCATGTAATTACAGAAATACAAAGGAATACGCTGGCATTAATCATTTGTATCCAATTACCGGTATAATTAGATGGATGTTTATTTTATTTCACCTAAATTATTTCTTCTATTTTCCTTAAGAATTAAAATTTGGAGAAAATGCATTTTGAAAAAAACGAAATAATAACACTGAAAAAGTGGGGGAGCCATGCGCCCCTAGTCGCACCCCCCGTTTCTGCCACCGTTGACCACCTCCCCTGCGTTCTCCCGTCCCCTCCCCATATTTACCCTGTGATGAGGGAAGTTTTCCTGGTTGTCCGTTGTCAAAGCTGACCAAAATGGCACTGGGATGAATAGAAACATGATGATTAGGAACAGAGCACCAGCTATGACTCCCAGGGACTCCGGGCTGTAGGGGAAATAAAAACAAGTTTAAGAATGCAACTTGTATGTAAATTAAATATCTATAGGCCTAGTATTAATAAAAATCAATATTTACTGTTTGAATTGAAACACCGACAAGTGTACCAAATGTTTTTTTTCTCCTCAGGCTTAATTTAATGATGCTTATAATATTTTGTATTAATAGGCCTACATTTTTTTACAGTGGTGTGTATATGTAAATTACTGCGAAATATCAACAAAAATGATACCGGTAATTGATATATGTATTTGTGAGTTGCGACCAACAGAAAAAAACCATAACATAATGGCATATGCATTTGTGCACACGCCGTCTTAATAAACCTTATCGACGTTCGCAATGCATCATGGTATTGGATGACAAAATTGCCCGGCAATTTGTGCATAAACCTATGGGGCTGACGCGAACTCGGCAACTGTTTTGCTCATTTTCACGAAAACCAAAAAGATTTCAAGAACCAACCTCCCACCACTTAATCTTCAATGATATCAAACATACTGACAAACATGTCCCGAAACAAAAATTTTGCAAATGCGAGAAATCATCGGGGATTCCCTTCGTGGCTGGCGAGTCCGTGTAACATGGACTCGCAGTGCAGAACACTCAATCCAACCACGCCGTGGCTATACGGCGCGTGTTGCATTGCGCATACCGAGCTGCGAGCGCGGTACACGGACTCCCCCACTACGAAGGAAATCCCCGATGATTTCTCGCATTTGCAACATTTTTGTTTCGGGACATGTTTGTCAGTATGTTTGATATGTATTGGAGATAAAGTGGTGGGAGGTTGGTTCTTGAACTCTTTTTGGTTTTTGTGAAAATTAGCAAAAAGGTTGCCGAGTTCGCGTCCGCCCCATAGGTTTATGCACAATTATCCGGTCAATTTTGTCATCCAATACCATGAATGATGCATTGCGAACGTCGATAAGGTTTATTATTCAAGCAATTGATCCTACTTACATGACTTAGGCCTAATCGAGTAATTCTAGTACTAGTACTAGTAAAGTAGGCCTACTACTGAATTTTACATGTAGGCTTACTAAGACCATGGAGGTAGGAAAAGAAGTAAGAAGACGAATATAAGCATCAAAGGATTTAGATTTTACATACACTTGCACTGGTTTACCGCCAGGGGGCGTCTTTTTGCTCAAGTCTCGTCCACTCAGTCCCGCCTTCAAAAACAACTCATACGACATTGGAAGAAGCTTCAATGTCACAATAAAACCAACTAGCGAAATCAGTGCATTCAAAAGCACTGGAAAATACGTCTGCCATTCAAAACTTGTCGCCATTTTGCAAGTAAATTTTAAGTTTTCGAGTTACACATGTCGAAAGCACAACCAAATATTGCGTGAGACGTGTGCACTCTGACCTCATGTAAACTTGTACACGTCCTTTATTATTTACACCACATCACTATTTTAAAACCTTTTTGTTTTATCTGCCGTGAAATATTTCCTGTATTTTTTGTTTGTATTGTATTAATTGGAGCTCTGTTTTTGTCGACTCGTGGCTTTCAAAACCCTGTCTTAGCCGCGAATTTAGTGATTTCTTATCTAATGTGAGAAGAAAGAGCACCTGAGATTTTGGGAAGTTTACTGTTTCCAACTGACTTTACTAGTTTTTAAAACGTGTATATGAAGTGACAGTTACGGACGCGATACTGAACGTACAGTATCAGCAACTCATCTACACGTATTAATTACCAAAACGACATTCGCTGGTATTTTGCCACAAACTTGTGGACCTGCAGTTACGTGTCTGTGAACCAGCTACATTGAAAACCGTATCATAGGCTATTCACCAAGCATTACAAGTTTTAGAATCCTCGACAGACTTATTTCAAGAGGATATTTTAAATCTCAAGAAATAATGGTATTTAAAATATCTCATAACAGCACTGAAAATGTCTATAAAAAGAGTCACTGTTATGTTACATACTTACATTACACACATACCAGGGGTGGATTGCAATAAAACGCACTTACCAGTTAGTGCACTATGGCCAAAGTGCACTAAGAAAATGAACTAGGATTAGTGCACTAACGAAAAGTCACAAGCCGGTTTCAATCAAAACATTCAAGTTCACTAACGTAAGTGTACTTTTGCCGCTGTGTCAAAACATGCAAAATGGCGGCCATAAACGGCCAAAAAATTGTTTTCGATCGCAAAATTAACAGGAAAAAAAAAGATTTCTTTGGCAAATTAAGGCTTGTATGACGTATATCCAGTCGAATACTTCCCTATTTTGGCTGGCAGTTTAAAGTTAAGCCAGTGTGGAGGTGTTAAATGGCTTCCGATTTCGGTCATAAACCGGAGCGATCGACGCTCGGCTCAACATTCTAAAAATGCGATAGGGCCTACGTATAGTCGTAGCGAGCGTACGTGTGGCCGGTGTGCCAGACTATATGTGAAGACTCATATTCATGTACACGTACTAGACGTACGTCATGTACGTATATATGTGTTCAATGATTTTAGTTTGCAGTCATGTCGTCAGTACATGTAAACGCAACTCGCACTTTATACTTGCATTATCCACCCGTGTCACAAAAATGTATCAATTTTATTTTGTAAGCGCGCGCGTGCGAAAGGTAATATGCAAATAAATAAATAAGTAAATAGGTCGTCTTGAAAATATTGTAGCAGATGTATGGTAATGGTAGACATTTTTTTCCTTTTCTTTTTTCTTTTTGGTTTGTTTTCTTTTTTTGAAATAAAATTATGCCTTGCTTTGTCCATCATACACTCGAAAAGAAAATCATCTCTTTTCCCTGACACATTGCATCGATCGTGAAATGGGTGGTCAGCACATAAGCCTACTTGAAGATTGTTCAAGTGCAGCAGCAGACGACTCTGAATTCTGCGAAGCAGACGACACGGTCGGTCCCCCACCCCCCGTCACAAAACGTAATACTAAAGCATTGGTTAGACAGGTTTGTAGTAGACTTTAAAAGGGAAAGTTGGGTTAGTGCACTATGTTTTAGTTTACTTTTCTTTATTGAAATCGTCAAACTTAGTAAGTGCACTAATGAAAACGCACTTGGGACGACGCGTTTGACGTAAGTTTAGCGCACTTACTGGCTAGTGCGTTTTATTGCAATCCACCCCTGGAATCAATTTCTTGATATTACATGTGTTATTATTCAAAACACAATAGCCTACTCAAAACAAAACAAAAACCTTACCGATCGCTAAAATGTACTTGAAACAAGTCTATATATATGGTTTGATTGCGAAATCTCCTTTTACTAGATAGATTTTAACATTGCGAGTATAGAGCAAAACAAAGTTTAATCTGCCGTCGGCGCGGATCGGCTGCAGTCTCTAGTTGTCGTCTGCTTTTTTTCTGCTGGTCGTTCGAACTTCGAACAGTGAGTTAGGGTGTTTTTTCGTGATTTCGTGAACCAAACATAACGGAAGCGAAGCTCTGCGGTCGGTAAATTCCACACATCGTTGGTTTCGAAAAACGTAAAGAAAGGAACGTGAGTGAACAGTCATCAGTCATGTCAGTCATGTGTCAGTCTGTGTCACAAACTCGTTTTTACTCGGTTCTCATATTATCCATATGGGAAGCATCCATATGGTAGCGATCGCAACGGTACGGGTTCGCGTTTAAGACATTTCCTATCCTGCCACCACACAAATTCGGGAAAATTTATTGAAGCTTTCCTTTCATACAGTGGATTGTTGTCATTTTTCCTCGAAATTAGAATCACACCCAACTATTTCCAGCTAGTTGTTTCCTGTAGTGGTTTTAGATATTCTTGATTTGAAGACAAATAAAAAGCACTAGGCCTACTTACATTGCCGTTTTTGAATCAAAAACATCTATTTCCGACAATCTTCGACGGAGGAATCTGTCGTTACGATGTGACCAGCTAAAATAAAGTTGGCTAGGCTTAAGGCCAAATAAAAAAAAATACATGTTTCTCGTCCCCTCCCGCTTCCTTTTTTGAGGCCGCCTGGATTTATTTATTATTTTTTATTTCCAAAAAATGAGACAAAAATATTAAAAACTACAACAAATCCGTCGGAAAATAAATACTTGCGAGTTCGAAGTCTTATTAATAGACTCTCTCGGTGACTTTCTACATCGTGTAGCTACTGTATCATCGCTAAATATGTCTTCGCACGAGTCTATTTACCTGCAACAGCCTAGAAATCTCTAATGGCAGTCATCTTGAAAAATAAAAATAAAAAAATAAAAAGCCCCTCTTCCTCCTTTTTTTTGAAAACCCGGACGAGAAACATGTTTTATTTTTTACTTGGCCTAACGCTTGGGGGCGCTCCAGCATTTTCGGAGTCGACTCCGATTTCAAAAAAGAATCCAAATTCTATTCCAGATCGATTCCATTTTTCGTATGAAAACATACGTGTACATTGCGATTTCTTATTGTGTCCAGGACAACGCATTCTAATCGATTCCAGTGTAGAGTCACGCCAAAGTTCGACGTGGTCTTTTTTTTGCGAACGTACAGTTGGTGTGCCTCTACGGAGGCCCAATGAGAGTACGGGTGGCGCTCTTATGTCACGCACATTTATACGGCGCGGCATACAATGTATAGTTTCGTTTGACGTTCTCTTTGGGCGTCCGTCAATGCACAACTACACGTTTGCAATCGTTTTTATCGTGATAAGGAGTACGACAGATTCCTCCGTCGAAGATTGTCGGAAATAGACGTTTTTGATTCAAAAACGGCAATGTAAGTAGTGCTTTTTATTTGTCTTCAAATCAAGAATATCTAAAACCACTACAGGAAACAACTAGCTGGAAATAGTTGGGTGTGATTCTAATTTCGAGGAAAAATGACAATAATCCACTGTATGAAAGGAAAGCTCACTGACTACCCTTAATGGTGCAATGCGCATGCATATATATTAACAATGATATGCACTTGATCCCACGATAAGCAGTTGTGCATTATTTTAGGCAGTAGCCATGGTAGCACGGGTTTGATTGTTCTTGCATGACAAAACAAAAATAATGTGGCGCACATACAGTGAACGGTAAATTTTGGGTTGAATTCTGTGATTGTGTTAAACCATATTTTATTTTTGTTTACCTTATTCCGCATTTAAAGTCCATAAATTGAATAATTATACACTTTTGAGTGCGAGATGTCCAATGTTAAGTGATACATTGCTCTACAGTTAAACCGTGGAATGAGGATTAAAGGCACATGCTCGTCAGCAATACGCGCATGCCAAAGGCATGGATCGGAGCTGCGTATTTTGTAGCACGGGCATTGCTGACGAGCTTGTGCCTTTAAGCCCTTTTTTGACCACTGAACAGGATTACTTTCTTATAATTGGTGGAGTACGGTACATACATGTAAACAATCTCAAGGTTGAAGTGAGTCTAAAAATGACACCCTAATCCTTTCCCCTTGTAGGTGATATTAACAAATTTTAAATGTTTTCTTACGCTGTACTGAAGGATGGAATTTGTACAAATTATGAATTATGTGTCTGTACACTGCAGTCATTTTTAAAAATATTTCTGTTAACACTCGACATTTTTATTCATGTAGTTTTACATTAAATATACAAATAAAGCGATTATAAAAAATGGCTGACATAATTTTGACTACACAACCATGATTATTCATCACCATTACACAATGTGCACCAATACATGTATTTGCACAATGTACATCATGTACAGTACATGTAGTACTTATGCACTGTTGGGACTACATGCGCGGTTTCTGTAGTCAAATGGGGGACGTTTAACAATAGGGTCCGCGATTGCCAAAAACGTCCGCGATTTGGAATCGTGTACAAAACAAATTAGAGCATTCGCCAAAAAAACTAAGTCCAAACAAAAGAGGAACAATGGGACGTCCGCTGTGGGAGGTACAAGACCATGTACACCAAAACCACACCAAAACTACATGCACCAATAAGCACCACTGGTGCTATTCTAGTGCTAATTTAAATAATTGGGACTACACCAAAACTGCACCAATTTTTCCTGCACCAAAAAGCACCACTGGTGCTATTCTAGTGCTAATTTAAATAATTGGGACTACACCAGAACTGCACCAACCAGTACAAATTTCAGGTTGGATTTATGGTACACTAAAACCACATGCACCAATACTGCACCAATTTTTCCTGCACCAAAAAGCACCACTGGTGCTATTCTAGTGCTAATTTAAATAATTGGGACTACACCAGAACTGCACCAACCAGTACAAATTTCAGGTTGGATTTATGGTACACCAAATCCACATGCACCAATACTGCACCAATTTGTCCTGCACCAAAAAGCACCACTGGTGCTGTTTTAGTGCTAATTTAAATAATTGGGACTACACCAAAAGTGCACTAACCAGTACAAATTTCAGGTTGGATTTTCAATGGTACACCAAAAGTGCACCAATAATACAGATCTAGTGTAGTTTTGGGGTACACCAATTTTTAAAAAATGCCAACACTAAAACTGCACCAACTTGACACCAAAACGGCACTACAGTTGACTCAGTACTTACAATGCATTAATGACACCATGAGTGCGATGACATCACCAGGATTCATAAGCTTTGGCGCCATGCCGTACGACGACATTTATCTCGAAGACGGTACCTCGGAAGAGGACACTGATGAGCATGTCACGACGGATTCTCGTAAACCGTTGATGTCGCCGCGGAAACGCTCCAAAGTCGCTCTACGCCAACCAAAGTCTGCTGTAGGGGTGTACCCCTTGATCAAAAAACGCTTCCTAAAATGGTTCTATGTTTTGATCACGCTGATCTTCCTCGCTATAATGGCGTTTGTGCTGATGCGGATTACCCACGATGCAATGCAGGAAATGGACGATACCAGTGACACAATAGGGAGTGAATATGAACCGGAATTGTACCAAAAACCATTCAGTCACGAGGAAAAGCCAGTCGCTTCTGAAAGCGAAGATTTAGACGAGCGCGTGATTCCGTGTACGCACTTTGATGTTGAGGATGTTTGGGTGCAAAACTTTCCGAAGCTGATTACAGAAACTGCCATCCGATTGGTTGATGTAAACAAAGATGGCGTACTCGATGTTATAATGGGATTCTCAACAGGTGAGACCAACGAGTTAGTTTTTAGTCGTTTCAGAATTATGGCAATTGATTTTACTTGCTGGCAAATGGCCAAAATAACGTATTTAGGCTCAGGAGAATCCTACATGTATCTGGAGTCGTTTAGAATTAATTTTTTGTACATGTACATGTATGTGTCAAAATCGCGATTACGTCTTTTGAAGAAATCAATTTCCATTATCTTAGTGACTCCAGGAAGTATCCGGCGATTAATTGATGTAGAAATTACAAATCTGCACTTTCTATTTCTAATGCTAGATGAGTCATTTAAAAAAAAAAACATTTCTGATCAGCTTAGGCTCAGGCTCCGGTTTCAACTTCGCAAATAACTGCTTGAGTGTACCTGGACAAACGACAGAGCTGCATTGTGGGAAGGCCCGTCAGCATTTCAAGTGGCCTGGTTACCGTTAAAATACAGAAGTAGCCCATAGTACTACCAGGGGCCAATTTCATAGAGATGCTTAAGCATAAAAAACTTGCTTGATAAAATTAGGTTACCAGCAAAAATTCATGAGATTGTCATGGTAATGAAACAGTCCTCTAACACTGGTCATTATACACTACTTCTATCACACGCGGATTTCACTGGTATTAACATTCCCTACTAAGCAAGAGTTTTTTGTGCTTAAGCAAATATTTGTGCTTAAAGGGCCTGTGACATCCTAAACAACTTGGTGCCTGAGCTTTGCTTCATAATGACGGATTACTTGTTCAGCAAGACATACTATTGTTCGTTTGGATGTAAAATCAATAAAAGGTGGCATTTTTCAACTTTGAAGATTTCATTGCAATAAATCACAGACAGAGGGCGCTGTTTTGAGTGCATCACATAAGGAAGACAGAAGGGAAAAGTTAAGAAAAAACATAAGACTTCAAGTTGGACTTGTGGCAAATTGCTGCAGTTTCTACTCCCAGTTTTGTCATGGGTTACAGCAGGCAACATGTAAAACAAACTCAAACAGCCATGGATTACAAAAGTTTCAGGAAAATTTAGAAAAAAGTGGAATCTTTTGTGCACAGTTCAATGTGATTTTCCTGTGTTTGCCTCTTGTGACGTCGTGACCTTGGTCATGAATATGCATATTTTCATTAGCATAAAAACTAAAAACCTTTGTTTTAACCCCCAAAGCAAGCTCCAAATAGGATTTTTATGACTTTAACTGAGTAAAGTGGTTTTAAAGCATAGATTTCATTGATAAAAATAAGGGGCCCTTTAAACAGCTATGAAATTGGCCCCTGGGCAGAGCTGGTCTTTAACTTGTTGGCTTGGGGTCAAGTCAGTTTTTGGTTTTTGACTTGTGACTTGACTCTGGAGAAAATGACTTGTGACTAGACTTGGGAAATAAGATTAATTTACGACTTGAAATAAAAACTAGTCACCAAGTTTCCAGCCCCAGAGACATACATAACTGCAAGTGCAGTATTTTGCTCCAGGGGAATAAATTGGAACCGGGTGGCCAAGGACTGTATCAAAGCGGTATTATGGCTGTGGGAGTTTTTTTACGAAAGAAACTGTAGTACGATGTGGGTCTGTTTTATTTCAACTGGACAGCCGGACCATTTGGGGAGGCTTTCCAGCTGGCCCGAGATGATTTCAACTGTCATTTGGCCAACGGACCAGTGCTAATTCGAACGCTGATGGGTTTTATGAAGTAAATTGTCTTCCACCTAAATATCGAGATACATAGGTGGGTCTTGGGTTCAGATACAACCACAACCACATAATTGTTTTGTGTTCCAGGGGTCACAGCTTATTTGACGAAACAATACCTTCTCTGCAATATCTACTTCAACGGTACCCAGCCCTGCTTTGGTGGTTTAATGGCATTGGATGGGGTTACCGGTGACCAGCTATGGCGCCGATACAGCAATCAGGAGATTTTTGCTGTGAATTGTAACGTCGATATCGATCGTGATGGTGTCAAAGATTGCTTAGGAGCCGGCCGTTCTGGGGTGAGTAAGGGGGTGTCAAAATTTTCACGGTTTTACAGAGCGTAGTATTTTTCAAGACCAGTTTTTTAAACAGTGGATAATGTGCATTTTCTATTTGGTTGTTGTAATGATGGGTATACCATACACCCTCGAAACTAATTCGTCATAATATGACATGATAACACACCAGAAAGTGTAAATATGGTGAGGAAACTTCAAGTTTTCCTTTGAAAAACAATTTTTATGTCATGCTCCATAGACTTAGTGCATTGAGTCTCAACTGGCGAGGGTGTTGTATGGTATTTTTTCCTAATAATGCAGTTCGGCACAGAATCACGTGACCGTAATTAATTAATTTTACGTCTTAAAGGTATGGTCTTTCTTTAAATTAGGGGTCCAATGTTGGTGTCCCCCGTTACATTTTACATCTTGTTTTTGTAAATTCAGGACACATTCTTTAAATACTTTCCATCTCAAAGAGTGAGTACATAAAGTACAATTCATACAAAATGGTTTAAAAGCCATTTTAATGATTTTTGTAGGAAAAATAACACATCACAGGGCTAGAAATTCACAAAGGCCACGGAGGCCATTGCCTCCGTTGCCCCTGGTCTTGGCCTTGGTGCCCTCTTGCAATCCTCGCATAGATTTTTTTCATTTTCCAGTGGAAGTGCCCTTTTTAAACTCCAAAAGACTCCTCCAAAAACACAAATGGCAGTACCCTTTTAGTGACGAATTTCCTGCACTGATATCAGGTGTAACGGGGACACCAAATGTCACACTTTTGGACCCCTAATTTATACAAAGACCTGTATGGCATTTCTTGTAATATTATACATTGTGAACAGATGGCTACTGTTTTTATATCTTTAAAATATGAAACTGTACCTAACAAAATATCAGTCAATAGCTGGTTGACTGCACACGCCATACAGTGGGGTACTAACAGTGCTTGTACTGTATGTGTACATGTGTGGTGTTTAACTTTTTGTCCCAAAATCAATGAATGGGGTTGTATGTTATTGTGTATGGCCTTGCCCCGAAATGCAGTTGTGATTATTCAGAATTGAAAATGAATTGAAATGCAAAAATATGACAATATCTCTGAGCTTTTTGGAAGTCGGCAAACTTTGTTGATAAAAACAAATTCACGAAATGCTGCACATGCTGCGTCTGGACAAACTGTACACATAAGTCTGTTTTAGAGACTGGAGAGACTTTTTCACTAGGATCATAACTCTGTGCAATGGCAGTTATCTTCTCTCAAAACAAAATGTCACAATTTTGTCTGTCCACCGTTACATACACGTATATGGAAAATTTGTACACAAGCTTTACAGAAATTTGTTGTCGCAGCATTTTCTTACATTTTTGGCCAAAAGTTATCTCCTGGAAACATTACAAGGGAATTTCTTTAAGTTTGAGATAAACTGAAGACATCTGAAAGGAATTATTGACTTATTTTTCAAATAGGCCCATTAGCGTGGAAAGACCAATCTGTGAATTTGGCCCAGTACTGCTTAGTAGAAGAACATTTTTGAAATATGATTTTGTTTATTTGTTTATATTTAAGAGGATTTTTGATTTTCATTTGTTTGTAAACCAGGTTTTTATGTTAGTGAGCGGTGCCTCAGGCGACATACTCTGGACGTTTAAATCGAAGGAATTACTAGTGTCTATTTTTAGTAACTTCTACACAGCGCAATTCATACGTGATGTTGACGGGGATGGGATAGAAGATGTACTGAATATTCATGGCGGTGACCCACTGAGAAAACCAGGTATAACCTGTTGAATATTCATGAGGAGACCCACTAAAAGCATGTTTACACTCGATTTGCTTTTGCCCGAATCGAACTCCGCATTTTAAAAAAGGCGAGTTGAAGCTGGGTAGGCGCTAAGTGTAAACGCAAAAGGTGAATTAAAAGGAGGGTCTGATTTGCCTTTTTCAAGTCACTATTTGGATAGGGTTAAAGGTAGTATACATGATTGGTATCTCGAAAATCAGAAATGTTCACAGATTTATGCCTTACTTACACAATATAAACATGATGACTGTAGAAAACGTCCCCTGAAATTATTTTGTCTGAAGTGCTATAGCCTTTGAGAAATGAGTAAAACATGAGACGAAAATTCAATTAGCCCCAAAACCATTTCGCCCAAGTGCCATTTCGCCCCCAAACCACTTCACCCGAGTGCCATTTTGCCCCAAATCACTTCGTCCAAACACTACATCGTCCAAATGCAACTTCACCCCAAAACCACTTTGTGCACAGGTCGTGGTTCAGGGCGAAATGGTTCAGGGCGAAGTGGTTTTGGGGCGAAATGACTGCAAACCCTTTTTTGACTGTTTTCTCAAACGTTAGACGAAGTACGGAGCTGGTTTTTGCTCAGGTTGGTTTTAATCATGCATATCTTTAATCACACAGGGGTATAAAACTATCTGTAACAGTTTACCAATCATGTATACTGTCTTTAAACCCCGCAATTACTGGGTTGAACCCCGCAATTGTCAAGGTCGCTTGTAGTGTAAACGCTACCCGAATACAGATTCAGCAATTTGAGCGTCCTTGGGCAGTGCCTGCCGTGTGGTAGGTTTAATCGACGAATCCACACCTGCGCTGCGGTCACAATTAGCGGTGACTTTTGTGGTTTGTAAACACTAATAAAGGGGAATTGAAGCAAAATCGAGGTATAGTGTAAACGCGGCAAAAGTTTAGTTTTGAGGTCGCAATAAAATTGCCGGTTCGAGTGTAAACATGGTGCAAGAAAGACAGGTATGAGCCAAGCCAATACAACGAAACCCCATTTCCTAATAATGATCGTTTATTTTTACTTTTGATTTTACTTTCTAATTTGTGTACAGGGGAAAAAGTGAACCATGTTGGCATTCTGGTTTTTGTGAGCGGAGCCACTGGTCAAGTGATCTCATACATGGAAGTCCCCGACAAGCAGGAATCGTACTACTCACCACAGGTAGCTTAAAAGAATTCCATTTTCTGATGAAAGTGCCCTTTGCAAATATCAGAAGTAATTTTTAACGACTGCATTCTCATTCTGGTGTTACAAAATAAATCAAACTTGAAATTTTGAATTGAGAATTTGGAATCCCATGTGAAATTTCCAATTTAAGTTTTTAATTTGAAATCCAGTGTTGAATTTCCGTGTTGACCTCGAATTCCTGTGTTGAATTTGTCGATTTAGAAATTCCAGTGTTGAAGTCCGGTATTGAATTTCCGGTATTGAATTCCCGTGTCAAATTCCCGGGTCAAATTCCTGTGTCAAATTCCCGTGTCAAATTCCCGTGTCAAATTCCCGTGTCAAATTGACACGTCCAATGCCCATACATGTACACCTCAATTCCAACAAATTACTAATTCATATTTCAAATGTAAACTATAAATTCTGATATTCATTCTGGTTGTTGATGTTACAGGTGTATTACCAAAACGGAGGCCGAGAGATGGTGCTATTTGGAACTGGCGGAGAAACGCACGGCGGATCACTATGGGCCATTCCTATGGCTGATTTACTACAGGGTGACGATAGTGTGGTAAAATTATTGGTCCTTATTGCTAATAATCTTGACCAAGCAAAATTTGGCTAGCTGAAAATTCTTTTTATTTAAAAACTACAGTTAATCTGGGGCCAATTTCATAGCGCTGCTTAACGGTCGATATCCTGTTAACCGAGCATCTGCTATTTCATAGGCATCGTTAACGGTAAGCAACTGAAAACATGCCTTAACTACAGGGCCAAACTTTGCTTAAGATAGTGACGCAACAATAGCCATCTCCAAGCGTGCGCATGCTTAAAGATAGTATACATGATTGGTAAACTGTTACAGTTTTATCCCCCTGTGTGATTGAAGATATGCATGATTAAAACCAACCTGAGTAAAAACCAGCTCCGTACTTTGTCTAACTTTTGAGAAAACAGTCAAAAAAGGGTTTACAGTCATTTCGCCCCAAAACCACTTCGCCCTAAACCATTTCGCCCTGAACCACGACCTGTGCACGAAGTGGCATTTGGGCGAATTAGTGTTGGGACGAAGTGGTTTGGGTGTGAAATGGCACTTGAGCGAAATGGTTTTGGGGTGAATTTAATTTTCGTCTCATGAGACGAAAAATAATTGTTTTACTCATTTCTCAAAGACTATAGCACTTCAGACAAAACCATTTCAGGGGAAATTTTCTACGGTCATCATGTTTATATTGTGTTAGTTAGGCGTACATGTAACTCTGTGAACATTTCTGATTTTCAAAATACCAATCATGTGTACTGCCTTTAAGCACGCTGCGGCTATGAAATAGCGCTTAACTCGTCTGCTATAGTAAGTATGCCTTTTCAGCTAATGCTTAAGCAGCGCTATGAAATTGGCCCCTGGTCTTGTTTAAAGGGCTCCTTATTTGGGATTTTTATCAATGAAATCTATGCTATAAATCCAATATACTCATTAAATTAATAAAAATCCCATTTGGAGCTTGTTTGGGGGTTAAAACAAAGGTTTTTAGTTTTTATGCCAATGCAAATATGCATATTCATGACCAAGGTCACGATGTCACAAGAGGCAAACACAGGAAAATCACATTCAACTGTGCACAAAATATTCCACTTGTTTCTAAAACTTCCTGGAACTTTTGTTATCCGCGAGTGTTTGAGTTTGTTCTACATGTTTCCTGTTGTAAGCCTTGACGGAACTGGGGGTAGAAACTGCAGCAATTTGCCACAAGTCCAACTTGAAGTCTTATGTTTTTTCTTAACTTTTCCCTTCTGTCTTCCTTACGTGATGCTCTCCAAACAGCGCCCTCTGTCTGTGGTTTATTGCAATGAAATCTTCAAAGTTGAAAAAGGCTATCTTTTATTAATTTTACATCCAAACAAGTAATCCATCATATGAAGCAAAGATTAGGCAAAAAGTTGTTTAGCATGTCACAAGCCCTTTAAAGTGTATTTGTACCATTATGCTCAATTTGAGCTTGGCTCAACTCCAAATCAAACCAAATCGGGTGTTGGAGTGTCGGGAAGGTTAGGCTTGTTTCACACTGAACCTTTTTCATGTGCGTTGTTTTAAGCGTCATGAGTGGATTTTGGTGTGAATTGATGCACTGAAAATCACAAAATACTTCACGCCCAAGATAATTTTGTGGTTTTTAATTCCCTCCAATTTGACAAGCGTCGCGTGTCAAATTAACACAAATAATGTGTGAAAAGGCTGTGTGAATCAAAACTTAGGGCTAAGATTGCATTTTTATTTCTGTTTCAGGTGACCCAAATCTATACAGATAACGACAAAGGCATCATGACACCGCCTGCCCTAGCCGATATCACAGGCGATGGTGTTGTCGATATCGTCATGTCCATGTTTAACTCCACAGTTGTGGCTTTTGATGGGCAGACTTATGAACAGCTTTGGAACTATACAACGCCAGAATCGGAGACATATACGTAAGGACATAGCATAGTTAAAGCTAGGTGGAAATCTCCCTTCACTTTCATGGTTTTCAACAGTATTCCTTTCTTTATATAGTCCTTTATGTACTAAGAACATTTTATTCAGAATTTCATCCTGGAAAAGTCAGAAAATTTGAGTCTTTTTCCGAGACTCTTTTCACGCGAAACTGAAAACGAAAGGTCACGTCAATCAACTCGAGCTATGTGTGTGACGTCATAGTGAGGAGACACACAGAGCTGCTTTACTGACTGTGGTCGTGTACCTAGCTCCTCGCAGCAAACACGTACACGTTGTATGCACGCACGGAACCGCAGATTTTCCACAGAGTTGCAAGTGTTACCACCAACAAGGCACAAAGCTGGCATTTTATTGATATGAAAAATGAATTCAGTGTAATAACCACTGAGAAAATACACCGAAACATTGAAAACCTTTACAGAAAAATAACGACTGGTGGTGTATGCTATGCGGAAAGCATGCAACTTGCTTTGCAAAATAGTGACTGTCTCCTCGCTATGACGGTCAGTGCATATTATTATGACGTCATCGCCCCGTTTTTTTATTTGCACTTACTGAACAAAAAATATTTATGATCAACTTTTGAATTCTAACCGTATTTTGTCCCCTAGCTCCCCGGGTGTGGCGTACTTCAATGATGATGATGTTCCGGATTTCATGGTAGTCTACAGTATTGGGCCAGGCTATCCACTCTATTATTATTCACAGGTAGGGTCAAAGTTCATAATACTGAAAAATTGTAGATTAAAGGGGAATTCACACTATCGCGGAAAAATCACACTGCTGCGCTGCGCTTACCGCATTGCATGAGGTCCCAATCGCCGATCTTTCTAAAATAGAAAATTCCACTCTGGTAACTTGAGGCTTTTCTGATACCTCGTTGGTTGCGCGTTGGAAAGGTGAGCGCACCACAGTCAAAGTTCAACAAAATGCTTTGCGCGTCAAGACAGGCCGCACAAAAGCAGCAAACCAGCAGCTGTACAAACCAATGGCACAGTCGCGCGCAAAGTCATTTTTCCGTAGTAGTGCGAACTGCCCTTAAAGGCAGTATACATGATTGGTATCTCGAAAATCAGATATGCTCACTGATTTACGCCTAACTTACACAATATAAACATGATGACCGTAGAAAACTTCCCCTGAAATGGTTTTGTCTTCGTCCAAACACTACATCGCCCAAATGCTACTTCGCCCCAAAACCACTTCGTGCACAGGCCGTGGTTCAGGGCAAAGTGGTTTTCGGCCGAAATGACTGCAAACCCTTTTTTGACTGTTTTCTCAAAAGTTAGACGAAGTACGGAGCTGGTTTTTGCTCAGGTTGGTTTTAATCATGCATATCTTCAATCACACAGGGGGATAAAACTATTTGTAACAGTTTACCAATCATGTATACTATCTTTAAAACTCACTCACTTCCAATAGACCCTTTCCACAGATGGCCATGTTAAGGATCAGGTTTTTCTTTAAGGCCATGTTTGAATTTAATTTGACTTGAAATAACACATGAGTCTGTGAAAGATGCTACAGCTTTCGAATTAGCACTGGTCCGTTGGCCAAATGACAGTTGAAATCATCTCGGGCCTGCTGGAAAGCCTCCCCAATTGGTCCGGCTGTCCAGTTAAAATATAACTTGTACTGGGGAGAACCTCATGACTACCAAATTTTCCTAATTTATTCACTTAAATGTGGTTATTGCAAACATTAAAGGTCGACTGTGTGTAAAAAGAACAACCGGAAATTTTAACCGGGCCACTTGAAATGCCGACGGGCCAGTGAAGACTTAAGCCAACTGGCCCCGTTGGCCAGTTGGCACAAACGTTAATGGCAAACGTACAAATGTACTTGCATTAGGTATGTAACTTGCATTAGTAATTCTAAACAACATAGTCCCTTTGCATCAGTGGCCATGACAGGGGGCATGTTTTCATATTTAATTGATGTGACAATAGATCCACAAAGTGCCTACTCATGCATGACGCACAGTGACAATGTCACTGCCCCCCGTCATGACCGCTTGTGCATAGGGTCTGAACTTAACAAAGTGATTGATTTTTCGTTGTCATTTCTAGGTGACTATATTAGACGGACGTACGGGTAAACCGCTCTTGAATTCACCAATACAGACAGCGGGTTCGTCCCAAACGTCCCCCCTCTCAATAAGCGTGGAGGGGCGGGGCAATGATGCATTCATCTACTTCACGTTGGATTGCAGGGGGCATGGGGGCGACATGAGTCAATTTGAGTTTGATAAAAGTAAGATTCACAAAAAGAAAATGACTCGTAATTTGTAGACAGTCTGAGACACTTTGTTAAATTTCAATACTGTGCTTTACCAAAAAAGTACTCTTAAAAAAAAAATTATTTCTGTTTCAAGGGCCCCTGAAATGGTGTTTTTATCAATGAAACCTGTGCTATGGAACTAGTCCATTAATTTACAATCATAAAAATCCTACTTGGAAGTTGTTTTGGGGGTCAAAATCAAGGTTTTTGATTTTTATGCTAATGAAAATTTACATATGCATGAGCAAAGTGGTGATGTCACATCAGGAAAACACAGGAAAATCTCATTCAACTGTGCACAAAAGTTTCCACAATTTTCTCCAACTTGCTGAAACTTTTGTAACCCATGACGGTTTAGGTTTGTTTTACATGTTGCATGTTGCAAACCATGAAAAAACTAAGGCTGGAAACTGCAACATTTTTCCACAATTCCAGTTTGAAGTCTTATGTTTTTTCTGTGCTTTTCTGCTGTGTGTTCCTAAAGTGACATGCCCTAAACAGCGCCCTCTTTCTGTGAGTTTATGTGAAGAGATTTTCAAAGTTGAAAAATGCCACTTTTTATTCATGGGGCATCAAAATGAACAGTAGTATTGTCTTTCTACACAAGTAATCCTTCATATGCAGCAAAAAAACTGTGCAAAAAGCTATTGAGCATTTCAGGGGCCCATTAAGATGTCCCAACATTTTGTCCTACATTCTGTATGTCGTCTGCCTGAGATAATTATCACGAGATAACGACATTTTGCACCAAATATGTCGTCATCCCGTGATAAATTATCTCAGTATCTCAACAAGTTGGATGGCACTTCCAGAGCTCCGAAGTACTGCAAAAGGAGTACACGAATGAGTTGTCTGCAAAAACGTCATTCTTTGCCCAGTTCCGGACAAAATGGCGGCGCCCATAACCATTCTTTGTGAAGTTTGTATGCGATTTTTAGAGTGTCAAATTCCTTGTTCTTTGTATAAAACTAACGAGTTCCCCCTTTTTTTCGTGTAAAATGGTACCTGTGTGGGAGAAATTGCCAACTGAAGGTGTTTTTTTTAAAAATTGTCTGCAGACAACTTTTTACCATTCATTCACACACAAAAACCATGCATGGATTTTTCAGGTTTTCTGAAGTATTACTGCATCTGTGGCTGAAATTTCTACAAGGCAACTGCTGTTGTTCCTATTTTTAAAATGGCAGTGCCCATTTTACTTACCTTTAAGGACATTCATAACATAGCTCCGAGTTTCTGACCTTGTCCAGTTGTATACCCCATCTAGGTCTCTAAGATCATCATCGGACTGTCAATTGAGAGTACCTGCTCGCTCATCAACAAAATTCTATGGTGATAGATCATTTGTTTTTTCAGCGGCACACCTCTGGAATGGTCTTCCTAACAGCATGCGTCAAATTTATTCCATCAGTAATTTCAAGTCCCAGCTTAAGACACATCTTTTTGTTCAGTATTACCAGACTTGATGCTCTTGATGATGCTCTTTGGTTTTAACGTTTAATCTTTTTTTATCTATGTACATGTATATGTATGTTATCGCTTTGGTTTATACTGTAAAGCGCCTAGAGGCCCTGGCATTTGGCGCTATATAAGATTGCTATTATTATTATTATATTTTATGTCTTTAAAATGTAGAAATAGAACCATTCAAGGCAATCTAAATGTGAATTTCTGTCTAGATAAACCATCTGGAAAAGGTGCAAAGAGTCGTTCCAACTTCTGCAAGCAGCGCTTTAACACGGAGGGATTCTCGCGTATGTTGTTGCTCAATCGTCACATGACACCCCCCGGAGAGCAAATTTATAACTCTTGTAAGTATTGCTTTCAAAGATGTTTTGTCTTGCTTTAAAATTTTGCGACATTTTTTTCCCCAGTTTTTAAACCGAGGATCTATTAAAAGTGCCTGAGGCATTGTAGCTCGTAAGCCTGAAGAAACCTATGTAGGACTTTAGTCCGGACTCGGACAGTCAGGACTCGGACTCGGGCGGTAAGGACTCGGAGATTTAGGCCGAGTCCAGTGAAAACAGGCGCCGAAAACTATTTGAAGTGTCTATTGTAATTTATTTTGGGGCCGAAAGTATTTCGAACATGTGAAATATATCTCACCCCCAAAGAAACATTTTTCTCGGCCTAAAGCAAACTTACGAGCTGCCAAAGATCACAGGCACGATGATTGACACTTGCACTTGAAATTGAAATAAGGACTCGGGACTCGGACTCGGACACCAAGGACTCGTACTCGGACACCAAGGACTCGTACTCGGAAAGTGGGGACTCGACTACAGCCCTGGGGCCAATTTCATAAAGCTGTTTAGCAAAAATATTTGCTTAATCAAACATTTGTTGGCTTCATAAAAATGGGTTAATTGATTGCTTTCCGGTGACGTCACGCCTTCCATCCACAATTTTGTTGGGCATTTTTCATGACCCACGTGGCTCGAGTAATAACCGGGAAAAAGAGCAAGAAAAGCGCATTGGTTGCACTTACCTCTGTTGCTTGAACTAGCTTTATGTTGTTGCGCCACGGCTGTTGTATCGAGAAAGATAAAAACGCATTTCTTCAGGCTAAACATCGCGATCAAGTAAAAGCACTTTCGTTTTTACAAGCCGAGTGCATGCTCAATAATTTGAACGTATCACAACGCCCGTGTGCGGCATCTTCGAATGAAAATACGCTGGCGAGTATTTTTTACGCGTGTTAATGTGCGTCTATTGTACGCGCGTGACTGTTG